>OX451219.1:6128962-6411590 GCA_949628195.1 Phasia obesa
TTGTTATAATATTATCGATACAGCAGTATTTATTGAAAACTAGCAATCGCCGGTGCGCTTCGCTACACCCAACCACAAAAAATACAATAAACACTAGAAAAAACCTTTAACACGAAAACGCGCGCTATTTTTACGACAAAACGGTTTCGATTTATGTATGTTCAAGGTACGAAGCGTTGCTACGCTTACTGTTCCCATCCAATCTGTTTTTTGCTAGACTATGCGTATTAACACGAAAATAATATTTTACTTTGTATGGAAGGTACCACTCCCACTATCCTAATCCAGTCTGTAATTTGCTAGATTATGCACATTAGGCTGAGGGTTACTTGTGCAAAGTTTGAAGACTCTACATATTGTAGTTCTTTAGTTACACAATAACAATTTTTTACTTTGTATGGAAGCTACCACGCCCACTGTCCCAATCCAGTCTAAATTTTGCTAGACTATGCACATTATTATAAGGGTTACTTGCGCAAAATTTCAAGAATCTACCTATAGTAGTTCTCTAGGTGGACGATAAAAATTGTTCACTTTGTATGGGAGGTACCACGCCTACTATCCTAATCCAATCTGTTTTTTTAGACTATGCACATTAGTATGACTGTTATTTGTACAAAGTTTCAAGACTCTGCCTATTGGAAATCTTCAGGTAAAAAATAAGAATTTTTATTTTAGTATGCAAGGTACCACGCCCACTATTCAAATCCAGCCTGTGTTTCGCTAAAATATGTTTATTAATAAAGGGGTTGCTGGAGCAAAATTGCAAAGATCTACCTATTGCAGTTTTCTCGCAACTTAAAAAGCGAGTGTGGTAAATTTTTCTTTCCGTTAAAACTATAAAAAGTGGGGTTATGATAAAGATTTAAAACAAAAATGGCCAAATCGGTGTAGCCGTTCTTAAGTGATGCAATTACCAACGAACGACATTTGATTTTATTTATATCGATTTATTAATTACTTTGCTTTTTGAATAAATTTATAATTTTATATTTCTATGACATAAAAAAAAATGTGGCCGATAAGCGAGAGTTTCTACGAAAAACATCGATATTTACTTTCATATTCGAAAGAAAATTTACATATAAAATTATTTTCAAAAAAATTTCGATATCTAATAAATTTAAGAGCATTTGATCATATTTATTTTCGATTTCTATAACATCCGTTCATCATAATATCAATTTTCTATAAAAAAAATTTATCGATAACTTTAAATAGAAGCGTATGGCTTGATGATAAATCATCCGATACCGTAACGTAATCTTATAGATTAATTTTTTTATTGAAATCATAGAAAATGCTTTACTTTGCATAGGTACCCACACCTGTCGTGTAAAAAGTTTTACCCATTTAGAAGGCGAAATCGAAACACTGGTGTTTTACCAAATATTGTAGTTTTCCGGGTTCGGTTTTAACACCGGCCACCAACAGTTTTGTAATTTTCTTTGTTATAGAAATACTGTCGTTAGTAATATAAAACATTTTTCTCTACGCTTTATTAGTAAAATACAAATTTTAACTGCCAATTTACTTAAGATAAATATCTATTTTATTGATAAAGTTAAAAGTTGATGTGAAAAAATGGCAAGGTTTGCAACATTGGTACCATATTGCGCAAAGGATTCACAATTTTCAGCTTTTGTATATATCACGTATTATTATTATTTGCAGATTGCTAATTTAGCATTTCTCAATTTATATTACTTTATATTGCCTTTAAAAAATGTAAATTTTCTAACTCACCCGCATAAATCGCCTCTATTATAATATCTTCCAAATGACGAACATTATTAATTTCTAACTCTTCCAACAACACCTCATACGGAATACATTTATTTTTGATTGCCAAAGCAACAATAGTTAAATGTTGAAGTTTCTTTTGCATGGCTGGCGTTAATTCCAAATAATCTTCCGGCTTCTGGCGATACTGTTTGTAGGTGCCATAGGCAAACAAATTCAAAGTGTTAAAATATTTAACATTGTCACCCTCTTTAAGCTAAAAACAAACAAACAAAATTAATGAGACTTGTAACATTTTATTGTGTTGATTAAAAGTAACCTCTTGTATATTTGGCATAACCAACAACTCGCCAAACACATAAACTCCCGGTGCTTCCAAAACTTGTTTAACCAACTCCAAAATAGCAGCACCATGAGCTGTTTTAGCCAACAAACAAAATTGTTGCAATTGTTTGTGGGCTGAATCATTAGTGGGGGCCACCGATTCTTCATTAGACATAAGAATATCTTGTGTCATTTTTACTGTTGCGTTTGTTGAATAAGTTTATCGACAAGATTATACACTTCGATATTTAATTTAATTTTAGCAACACAACCGGTAAACAAAAGAAAATGGGATGCAAATTGATATCACGTTGAAATACACACACTTTCCTTTGGAACAGCTGTGTCAGAAATTCTTTGTTTTTGTACATGCGCTGCTGAGAAAATGAAACCAGAGTTGTTATTTTAATTGTTCTAACCAAAGTACTGTATAAATAAAAACATTTTATTGGTTTTTCAATTTAAATTTTTTAGCTGTTATTTTTTCGGCTTAAATCTAGATATCATAAACATTAAAAAATTAAGCCTATTGTGTGTACAATTGAATTCTAAGCAAAAAATTAAATAAAAAAGTTGGGGGCAACCATTAGTTTCGAAGTTGCGGACGGCCAAATTTTCTATGTAAAGTATGGTATATGCCCAGTATTTTACGACGGAATGAGGCAATATGGGTATCATTGGAATGGTAATTAAAAGTACTATCTAACTAAGTGAAATTAATAATTTAATCGTTTAAAAATGGCGTTGTAGATGCCACACTATCATACAAAACAAGTTTTTGCAACTCTGATCGCATGGAAAAACAATATTTTATGAATTTTTTTAAAAGATTATCAAATCGTACGTCTTGTCAAAAAGTATGTCACACACATATGTTTCTATGCCACACTATAATACTTTTTGAGCACACATGCATTTTTTGACAGATCGTACGACTGAGTATGACAGTGAATCAGTGATTCCAATACATTTTACACAAATACACCTCGTCACAAAAATGTATTGCAGTAGTGTAAAAAATAACCCAGCAAAAAATACTGCTTCGTCGCATGCAGGTTTGTAAACGAAAGACGAGTTGTTATCGCTTACGAACCTGCTTACGTATGACATGATATTTGTTCGCGATGTCCCACATAGTAGTATTCCTTTTAAGCGCTCAATGCAGCGCAGTATAGATGTTCTAAAATCATACGGTATTAAGTTCGTAACTCCTCGTAAATTCGAAATTTGTTTATCTCTGCCTTACAGTTGTGCTTTTTAGTATGCACTACTGTAAGGGAAATGTAAAAAATTCCTGTTACGTGTTTACCTTCTCCTGTAAAATTACAATTATTTGAGTTGGGGCTTTCTACTTGAGACCAACGATATTTTTATTGCAATTCTTGGCGATTTTCCATTTATTTGGTTGTTATTTATTATTTTAATTGATATTTTTCGCAAAGTTTTGTATTTTTGTAGAACTTTGCAGAATTTAAATTTTCCGAGCTTTTTTGTTTTCTGGTGAATTTATCGTTTTTACTAAATTTTAGTTTTTTTTTATACGGCAAAATTAACGTTTTTTAGTATTTTTTTTTCATATTTTTTAAACACTTTTAACTTTTTGGTGAAATGTGGTATTTGTCCCATTTGTCTTATTTGTTTTTTTTTTTTACTAAATTATTTGCGAATTTTGGATTATTTTGTGAATTTGATCTTTTCAGTGATTTTTTCTTGGTTTTTAAACCTTTTCGTGCATACTTATAAATTAACTTTAAATTTACGATAGACAACACTGGTTTTGTAGAAAAAGCTACTTCTTTTGCAACCATGATCATATTTACAACCTAGAAAGTCCGTTTTGTTTGAAAAAATTTAAAAGCCCAATGAAATAATGGAAATGTACATAATTGTACATTAATTTTGTTGTAGTGTTGTTTTTAATATTCGTGTATATTTTAAATCAATGCGAAAGCTTTTTGCAAATGAATTAACTTATACAAATGTAACTAAGCGTGATCAGCTGTTTGCGAAATTAACTCAAATGTCAAAAAGGCCAGTATGAGTACTTTAGATTTCGTTCGAAATTACTGAATGGGCTATATGATATATGTATGATGTATGTATAATCATTATGTGCAAGTTTTATCACTATTATTTAAAAAAAAGATATTACATATGTATTTGCATACAAGTTTAGCAATACATATTTATTATTTGCTTTCTAACTATTCTGTTTATATGTATGTATATAAAAGGACCTTAGCACATTTTTTGAGCCACAAAAAAAAAAACAAAAATTTAGCTTTTGTAATCGACGTTTTTATAATAATTGCCCTTAGGGACTTAACCTTTTTGTCTCATTTTGTTGTATTGGGTAAATAAATTGTAAAGTACTTTATGTCATTACTATTAACAATACCATTTACATAGCCTTTGTTTGAGTGTGAGCTCAAATATTTTTCAAAGTACTGAACCAAGCGATACATGTGGGAAAATATGCTCTTTTTATGCTTAACTCTTTTGTAAGAAAATTTCAATTTCTTGCAAGCGTCAACACTTGTTTTGTGTAGAAGCAATACAAAAATCCTAACCCTAAACACTTATGCGATTGCTTATGCAAAATATAAACTAAAAAATGGCACAAAAATATACATACTTTTTAACATACTTATGTAAGAATGTAAAGTATGTAGAGGTTAAAGAGTTTTTTATATTATTATTCGATGGTACGAATTAACACTAGAGAAAAAAGTCAATCGATATATAACATATTTTCAAACTCTTTTGTTAAAAGAATTGGAAAGAATATTCAACGACAATATTTAAACTTTAATGGGAGTGGTACCTCCCATAAAATGGTAATATTATAATATTAGTCTAGCAAAAAACAGAATGGATGGGAACAAAGGGTGTCGTATATTGCATATAAACTGAAACAGTTTTGTCGTGAGAATAGCGTGCGCTTTCGAGTTAAAAGTTAGCCATACTTTGGGTGTAGCGAAGCGCAACTGGGACAGCTAGTTGAAAATAAAAATTTAAATTTTTCCTCGTTACTTCCCTCTAAGTATATAGCCTAATGCACCTTTGACTTATATCTAGCTAGTGGAAGCAGATATAAAACAATGTATTTTTATGAATTTTAATTTTATTTGAACTATTTTTAAATATATAAAAATAATTATTTAGGCTTAAGTTCTTAATTATAAAGTTTGATTAAATAAAAAATTAATAACAATTGAAACTAACTTGTAGATAAGTAGAAAATGCAATCCACCCTGCTGGTGTTTTATTTTTCTTTATCTCTTTATAATTAAGAACAAGCCTAAATAATTAATTTATACAATGTTTTTTGACAAGACATTAGCAAAAAAAGGTGAACAAAAAACAGTCAGATGGGCACGCCTCCACCTGGTTTGAATTCGTCTTGGTCAGCTCAGAAAATTGTTGATCTTAAAATGATTAAAAATGGTTTTACACGACGTGTATTTGCCATATGACTTGTCAGTTTAATAACCTATATGTAATTTTATGTTTTTGTCAAAATAGCCATTTTACATACGATTTTAATTTTTGCTTTCAAACGTACATGTGACATAACCTAAAATATATAATTTTGCCGCCACACAGTTTTTTATTTCCAACCACAACTGATGCAAAGATTCAAACCTAGTGCTTTTACCACATTTTTAGCGCTTTTGGTACTACAAAAAGCATAAAATAACAAAATATCAAGTTGGCATTACAGGATGTCAGATGCTTTGTCACAACAAAATAGAACACGTTCTAAATGAAAAATGTTATATGTATTGTAAACATGGAAAATACCAGACATGGTATTCAATTACAATTACAGGTAATGTGTAATTGAAAATTTCCAATTACTAATTACAAGTAATTCTAATTGAAATCAGGAACAAAATCAATTACAATTACTTGTAATTTGTAATTGAAAATTCCCAATTACTAATTACAACTATTTGTAATTGAAATTTTTCAATTACTAATTACATGTAATTGTAATTGAAAAAGTTCAATTACAAATTACAAGTAATTGTAACTAGGCAGTAATCATTACTTCCAATTGAACGAAATTCAATTATATTCCTAAAAATTTCAAGCTTATCTTGCGTTGCATGATCAACAGTATTATTTAAAAAAGCAATACGAAAACTGCATCCATGTTCGATTACGGTGAACACCTTCATGAAGGTAATTATCGCTTACAAAATTTTGAAAACTTTGCGGTCAAATATAAATTTTTTCATTTAATATTCCGTAGACATTGACATTGTGAAAAAGAAAATAGTTTGAAATTTGCACTTCAGATTTACTTGCGTGGTCTAAATTCGTTTCTAAATTATCTTAAAAACTATCCTACAATACTAAAGGCTTTTTTACGGTCTAATACTCCCTTAACATCTTCAGCACCAGTTGAGAGGTTATATTTGTTCGCTAGTATTATTTTAACACTAAGGCGCCAAATTTATTTATTCAAATAGGATTGTTATTATCTTTTATAATTTATATGTAATTGAACATTTTTGTAATTAAATATCTTTTGACAATAATTACAAAAAAAGTATTCATTACTTAAAATTTTCAATTACATGTAATTGTAATTGAATTTTTTTAATTACAATTACATGTCATTAGTAATTTAAAATTTCCAATTACCAATTACATGTAATTGTAATTGAAATTTTTCAATTACAAGTAATTGTAATTGATTTTAGTCCCTATTTCAATTACATTAATTGAAAATTTTTAATTACAATTACATGTAATTAGTAATTGCATGTGTAATTAATTACAAAATGTAACTGATATCCCCCAAGTCTGGAAAATACAGATGTTATATTTGAAAGGGTTCACACGACGTGTACACATGGAAAAGTGACAAGTCATATGACAAAAACACGTTTTGTAAAACCACTTTAAGGATGCCAGAGTACATTTTAGAGTTCCAAGGTGAATATGGCACTGTATTAGTTTCGCTCCGATCTCTGCTAGTGAGTCATACTGCTATAAGGTGGTTACTTGAAGGTACTAAAGAAAACTCGAATAAAAGTGTTATAAAGTTGAAATGTGAAAGGTGTCTCCATACAGCAAAACTGTTCTTTTATGCATTTTTATTTAAAATTATTTATTTTCAATTCAAAAAGCCATTGAGGGTTAAAACGATTATATGATATTACGAAGAAAAATAACGAAGATTTACTTAGATGTATATCAGAGATTGTAAACATTTAAACCCTTATGCAAAAGAAATAAAGTCTACTTGAAGTGTACTTTAAGAAAAAAATTGCATATAAAACTTGTCATAAAGTAGACTTTATTTCTTTTGCATAAGAGCATTACTGTTGCCAGCTTTAAAATAAATAAAATCGTCAAAATATAAAACAAATTAAAAATCTTCGAAACTTTCTTAAATCATGAAAAATATAACATTGTACCGTAGTACGAAAACCTTCGTGTGGAGTCATTCTCACACTTGGCTGATTTATTGCAACATTTTTTACCCAATATTTAAAATTTTTCTTGAATTAAACTTTTTCATTGTGGCAAGATAAATTGAATTTTCTAAGCCATTGACGTTAAGCACAATCTTTCCTATTACAAAATTATTATAAATTTTGACAAATTAATAAAAATGTTTCAAAAGTGATTTTTTGTGTATCCTAGGTAAGGTGTCACATGCATGTGATTTTCCACAAAAATGGACAAAAAAAAATATTATGAACTGATGCACTTTAAGAAACAATTTTTGATATCTTTTGAGACAAAATAAAATATAAGGTAAAGCAACTAGAAGCTAAACAAAAAAAAAAAAAAAAATTAAATAGTAATAGAAAAGGAAGATGACTTTATAGACATTAAAACGTACAAAAAATTTAAAAACAAATAAATACATACATACATATATAAATGACTAATGATATAAAAGATATACTTCAGTTTCTTTTAAGAATGTTTTTCTAATTGCAGAGAAGTTGAAGGAAAACATCTCCTTTAAAGGAGAACAATTTCCCTAATATAACAGTTTTTCTGCGCCTGCTCTATTCAAACTCGTCGAAAACGTTCTTATTTGGCGCCCAATAATTTATAATCTCTTTTTTAAACATTCGTTTGCTGGTACCATAGTAAAACACTACGAATTCTTATAGTAAGTGACCTTGTTGTTTGTCTTGTTCTTATTTCGTAGTTTCTTCAACATATGTTCACTGTCAAAACCCACAAATACATTTAATGCAAACATATCAGTTTGTGTTTAATGTTAGAAAATCATTTTTATCTATACATATAATAAAATAGTAACTCATTTCCGTCTGTCTGGTTTTCATTTGTGTTAGCATCACGTAAAAACTACTAAATTGATTTTAACAAAATTTTGTGAGGAGGTACCTTAGCACCCTCATTCCAATATAGAATGCTCTTCTCCGCAAAAATATCTCATTTCTAAGAAAAAGAAGTCAAGAAAAAGAAGTGAAATTTCCGGTTGAAAGGTACTGAAATTTTCGGTTTAAAACTGGGATATTTTAAACACTATTGCGTAACATTAGGCGCCAATTTAATAAAATTTGTATTTTTACTTTGTGGAATTACATTGTTGTTTAAATATTTTCAACGCCTTTTACAATAATTTTTAGAATTTTTTATAAATTTTAGAATTTTATCGAGGAATGGGTACCTTTATATAAAGTAAATACATAAACCATAACTGAAGCTCTATAAATATAAGAGTCTTACAATTGGTGTGAAATACTTAAAAAAAAAAATCGAGCAAAATATTGTCAGGATGCCCACGACTTGGCGGGCACAGCTAGTCTTCAGAATAATTCAGTAGCTACAGTAGACTACACGGCGACGATTGTAGCCAACGTCATTTGTAGTCGTGTAGCCGCAGTCATCTATGTGTTTAATGCAAAAGCTTAGTACTAAGGGTTTATGTAAGTTTCTGAGGCGTCAGTTAGCTCATTAGTTCCAATTGTATATATTGCATGACATGTGAAATTTAGAAGTAATACAAGAAGTTATAACTTGTGAATAGAATACACATCATGTAACTGATTTAAAGTGTAAAAATAGACAATATTAATATTACAGTTTCTGTTACTGCACAGTTACTGATACTGAACGTTAAGGTTAGGTCTAAGACCTATCACAAAATATCAAAACAATGTCAATTGTCTTCCTCCTAGGATATAGGTATGAAGTGACATGTCGGTATCATAGAAACATACAACAACAACAGGTCCCTATTCTTCAACTTACTACGGGGTAAGTCATAAGCAAGGCGAATTCATAACAGGTGTGAGCGTTAGCCCAGCTGCTTATTTTTTGTTTTGCTCTTCTTTTTTTGCTAGTCGTGTCAAAAATACTTTGTTTTATATATGCTAGTAGAATGTCAAAGTTGTTGTTTTGTTGTTGCCGCTGTGCTGCCACCTGGTATGAATTCGCCTTGCTCATAAGTTAGTTTCCTTAGCTATTACTCCGTTGCAAACTCGACGATAAAAAAGATTTAAAGAAAGAGATAGGACGTCATTAAAAATATAAAACTCCATTCTGTGTAAATACTCAGGATGTTGCAACATAGATTTTATATAAAATTCTATTATTGTAGAGTTCTGTAAATAGAGACTAAAATTTCCCGTTTACAAATGTAAAATGTGCTGCCAAGTCCTTTAAATAATCTTATATTATAAACCAAGGCGAATTCATACCAGGTGGAGTTGATAGCCCAGCTGATTGTTTTTTGCTCTCGTTTTTTTGCTAATGTCTTGTCAAAAAATACATTGTTTCATATCTGCTAATCTAATGTCAAAGTTGTTGTTTTGTTGTAGTTGTTGTCCTACTGCTCACACCTGGTATGAATTCGCCTTGTTATAAACATTACCTTTATTTAGCCAATATTTCAAAGTTCTGATTTAATTTGGTTGATCCTTTCATTACTTCAATTTAATATCAGACCACACTATACGCCAGTATGAGTAAAGCACTGCTTGTGATTAAATCATCTCTTTGTTCTCAAACTAAAATAGAAAAAAGATTTAAATTAAACCTTGAACAAATTGAAACTAAAAGAAAAAGAAAGAAAATTGTGAAATAAAAAAATAAATAGAAAATGTATCACGGCATTATAACCACCAACGACAACGGGATTAAGTTAGTATTTTGGGTAAAGCTGCGTGTATTTTCTATACAAAATGAAGGTACAAAAAACCCAAAATAAAATCTTTTCTTCTTATGCAGATAGTCGTAGTGTAATCTCTTGTTAAAATTATTAAATTCCAAATTCACGCTTAAATATAAATCTTTTTGATTTAAAAACCTCAATCCTTTTTGTGGAAAATTTTCTAATATTTTTTTTTCATAAATTTAAATCCCCAAAACCTTAAAGAAAATAAAAATAAATTTATAAAATGCATATTATTTTTTCCACAGAAAATAATTATATTCAAGCTTTTCAACAACTGCAAAGAAAATGCGTGAGAACAAGTTAAGGTGTTTTATCCTGTCATAACGAATCTTATATACCCATCACCATAATATAAAATAGAAATTTAAAACTATCATTCTTTGCAGGTGTTTTGTTTATACCCTTCTTCACTGCGGCTTAAAAAGGAAGGAGTTTCTCACTGATTTTATAATTTCTACAATATTCATTTAAGAACCCATTAAATATTTTAAGAACTCATAGGTAGGGCAGTGATGTAACTCTGCCCGTCTGTCTATCTGTGTTGACTTTGAAATCGATTTTCCAAAAACCTAGATATACATATATCTATCTTTTAGAAAAGGGTATTTTTTTCAAACTTTGCTAAAGAATATCAGCAAAATCGATCTATTATAGGCGTGTATATGGGCAAAAATGGAGAGTATTTCTTATTTCCACCTAACTTTCCCATGTTTTTCAATTTGTTATTGGTTTTTGACAGGTTTTAAAAAAAAAAACAACCCAAATTTCAGAAAACATTGTATTTATAAGCAAATCTGAAATTTATAAACTTTCACATTTTACATTATCACCACAAAAATTTTAAGTTTCACAAAAAAAAAAATTTCACAAAATACCGAACATCTAAAAAAATATTTATCAATAAAAGTTCATCTAAAGTAAAATTTCGCGAAGAAGTGAAAGTTTAAAAAAATCACATTTATCACCAAAAATAAAAAATATCACCAAAAATTAAAATATAGTAATAATTTGATCTTGCAAGCAACACCGTACTCGATGCATATTTCGACTACTGGACTACGTGAAGATGGCTTACTAGAAATTACTTTTTTTAAGACTCAGGCAATTAATGCCTATATTAACTGTGTTATTTACTTATGAAAGAGATAGGAGTAGCTAAGACAGATGGATAGAATGATAGTAAAGCTTCGCTTCTGGCAACACTGCAATTTCACGTTGTTATTATTTTTACAAGAGTGTTGCAAGCGCCTATTTAGCCGAAATAGGTTGAAGCTATCATAGCCAAATTATAATTTTTAGTGCTATATGGTGATAGTGGCGAAGGAGGGCGCTGTGATATGTATTGTTATAAAAAGAAATTAATAAATATCAGAAAAATTTATGTTGCCACGGCTGAGTATAGAGATCGTGACCATTGCTTTAGTAGTCAACGGGCTAAACACTTAAGCTTCAACACCCTAGACTTGGCAGCGTTGGTTGTACAGTTAATTCAAGACAGCTTACTAGGATCCGTCAAGGTTATTTTCTTATAAACTTTGTAGCAATGGACTAATCTATCTAGAACGGATGGACTAGAAGGCATATCTTAAAAGGGATCAATGTCTTGCTCTTCTACAACTGGAATATAAGTATAATTAATCAGGAAGAAGAAGAGAATCAATCTGAGTGTCTAGACTCTAGAGTAATAAAGATTTGTTGTGTGTGAATGTCCAGCTCTGGCTATGATAAGACTGGTAGAAGCCTGTTAAATGTGGATACAAAGGGGGACCTGAGCCTTGGACAAATGCTAGCAATTACTAGACACTTCATGATGAGAAAGAAGGTCGACAGTTACCAGTCGACAGTCTAAAATCACTTAAGTCAAGAGTAAAGGCTGGTGTTAGCACGTGACTCAAGGGACCCATTAAGGAAGCGGGGTGCTTCGATATTCCCTTTACATCTGTCTGTCTTTCTTTTTGTAGTGTTCGCATCACGTAAAAACTTCTGGATCGATTTTAAAAAAGTTTGTGAGAAGTTACCTTAGTATCCCGATTCCAATATAGGATACTTTTTTTCCGCGAAAATATTTTATTTTCAAGGGAAAGTGGAGAAAAAGCAATGAAAGTACGCAGTTATTTTAGTAAGTATGAGTCCCTTTATACAAAGTAAATACATAAACCATAACTGAAGCACTAACCGATATGCTTAAACTATGCATATCGGTTAGTGCTTCAGTTATGGTTTATGTATTTACTTATTTTAGTAGGGATGAGAACCTTAATTTATAGTAAATATATAAACCATAACTGAAGCATTTTGGTGTGGATTGCTTTCAAAGCAAAATCGATCAAAGTATCGCAAGACCGCTGATGAAGTGGCGGGCACAGCTAGTAATAGATAAAGAATTAATAATAAAGATAAAGAATTAGTAACAGTTGGTGTTAGTAAGCTGTCATAAGGACGTATATAATTGAAGGACGTACATAATTGAATTACCAGCTTTATATCGAGCACGGATTGGGTATATCATTCAAAATTTACTTAAGGAGAGAATCTATTCTAATATATTTATTATGATACTGATATTTTTTCTTTTTCATCCCATTCTAACAAACACAATAATAAACCTAGTATATTCTCATATCTGAGATGTTGAATTAAAAAAAAAAATAATACCCATCGACCGCAAATAATCCTTAAAATATTTTGAACAAATTTGAAGAATTTTGTGGGTTAAGGTAAAGCTTTATAAACATAAAATAATAAAATGCCACACAACTTCTGGAAGGATATATAAGTAAGTAAATTGGAAAAAGAAAATAATTGTCAACAGTATAAACTCCCACAAAAAGGGTGAAAAGAATAAAAAAGAAAAAGAAACGATTGAAACTGTAATAAATTGCCATTATAAATGTTGTGACAACTAAAAAAGCAACAACTCTACAGGATAAATTGGAGATGGCTTGATTATACCCACCAAAATAAAATTAACAAAAACGATACAGAATATAAAACAACATTTGCCATTTCAAAAGGAGCGCGACCTATTAAATGCTTGTCAAAGTGTGTTGAAAAGCAGGCAGCGTTAAAGGCAGGTAGTAAATTGATATTCGGTAAGATGAGTTTGTAAGCGCTGCTGATTGTAGCCAACAGGCAAGGCAGTACACTAAATTAGATGGTGCGGTAGAGTTGTCAACGACAACAAAAAGTCATGACAACAAAATATTACTTCAACACCGTTACATGCCGTTGAAAATTGAGACAAGGTCAAGTTCCTGGTAAGAATTTGCTAACTTAAATCACAACAATAATAAAAGTTATAAAAAAGAAAAGAAATATTTTTTTTGCTTTCATATTAAAGGTCACTAAAAGTTTTCGAAACTTTATTAAAGGAAAAAATAATATTTGACAGCATTTCCGGTTTTCGTTTTAAATGATTTATATTCTAAGAATGTAAAATTCCACTGTAAGTGAATCTTATAATTAAATGTCATTAAGTTTTGCTGTCATGTTGAATGTTGGTTTATTATTTGTTATTTATTTTTATTATAATTAAGTGTTTTAGGTTATTGCATAAAATATGTCATATTTAAAATGTACATATATCCGTTTCCTGTTATTAACGGCAAACACATTGTTTAAGTATTGAGTGTTGGCAGTAAAGAAATCCTTTCTCAACGCTATTTATTTTTTACATCATTTGCCTACTTAACCCTTCCTTTTTTCAAAAATATTAATAATTAATTTTAACAGCTAAATATGATTTCGACAAGAACGTCATGATATCTGTTTGCGTATTTGTTTTATTTGTTACATTTTGCGTATAAAAAAAAACAGATTAAAGACTAATTTATTGACATTTAAAAGTTATATTTAATTGACATTCATAATTTGGGACTGCCGTTAGAACGAGTGTTTAATAAAAAAACGTTGGTAGTTTTAATTTGAAATTTGGGTTTTTTTTTCCATAAAAGTTTTTTTTCAAAAGGGACTTTTTAAAGACAATTTTAAACTGCTTTTTTGAATACTATATATTTTTTTGTAAAATTTTTTGTAAAATATTATAGAAATTTTTTTGTAAAATTTTATAAAAAATCTTTTGTAAAATTTTATAAAAAAATTTTTGTAAAATTTTATCGAAAATTTTTTGTAAAATTTTATCGAAAATTTTTTGTAAAATTTTATCGTAAATTTTTTGTAAAATTTTATCGAAAATTTTTTGTAAAATTTTATCGAAAATTTTTTGTAAAATTCTATAGAAAATTTTTTGTAAAATTCTATAGAAAATTTTTTGTAAAATTCTATAGAAAATTTTTTGTAAAATTCTATAGAAAATTTTTTGTAAAATTCTATAGAAAATTTTTTGTAAAATTCTATAGAAAATTGTTTGTAAAATTCTATAGAAAATTTTTTGTAAAATTCTATAGAAAATTTTTTGTAAAATTCTATAGAAAATTTTTTGTAAAATTCTATAGAAAATTTTTTGTAAAATTTTATAGAAGATTTTTTGTAAAATTTTCTAGATTTTTTTTAATTTTATAATTAAGTTTTAACGCTCTAGGTCTTTTTTATAAAAATATTGTAATTTATTTTTATTTTTATATTCGATATTTCGGTACACCATTGGATAGCATCGTCAGGAATTAAAAATAGTTTTATAAAATATTATAATTTATAATATTATATTATAAAACTATTTTTAATTCCTGACGATGCTACCCAATGGTGTACCGAAATATCGAATATAAAAATAAATTACAATATTTTTATAAAAAAGACCTAGAGCGTTAAAACTTAATTATAAAATTATTCAAAAGGTCAAAAATTACAATAGTTGATTTTTTTTAATTTTTTTGAAAAAATTTTATCGAAAATTTATGTAAGAATTTTATCGATTCTTTTTTGTAAAAAATTTATCAAAAATTTTTTGTTAAAATTTTATCGAAAAGTTTTTGTAAAAATTTTATTGAACATTTTTTGTAAAAGTTTTATAGAAAAGGTTTTGTAAAATTTTTTCTAAATAATTTATCGAAATTTTTTTTAAAGATTTTATCAAAATTTTTAGTAAAAATTTTATCGAAAATTTTTAGTAAAAATTTTATCGAAAATTTTTTGTCTAAATTTTATCGAAATTTTTTTGTTAACATTTTAAAAAATTTTTTTTCTATAAATTTTATCGACCTTCCTGCAATCTATATTGTGTTAGAATGGTCAGACTAAAGCCTATTGACTGCTCCTGGTTCCCAGTGGGCCTATCGAGTGATTTATTCTAAACATTTTTTTTAATATTTTATTTAAAAAAATATTATTTGAATTTTATTTTAGGTTCAAGGTCATGACCTTGAGCCTAAAATAAAATTCAAATAATAACAAATCATAAGGTCGAAGAAAATAAAAACCAAAAAAATTTAAAAAAATATTTTTCCTCGAAAGCGTTGTTTTTTCAGTTCAGACGACAATCTACTCCCACAGATCTCCAGTATCGCTAGGCCGTAAGAACTAGTTGGCGATTCTCACAAAACCTGTCACTAGTCAGTGTCGCTATAATCTATGTCCTGAAAGAACTTTTTTCCGAGGGCTTTAAGTCTGCTCTGAGTTCTAGTTCTCACCGAGAACTAGAAGTAAAATAAGATAATTTCTTCTCATTTAAATTACAGAACAGAGCCACAGAATATGCGGTTCGAAGGACCATATAAAATTTGTTTATTTTTTCGAAGCAAACATCGTTTTTAAATAAGCTATGTATTTAATGTATAATTTCTTTAAACATGCTTTTTATATGCTAAGTAGTTTATTTATTATTTAATTATTTTTAAAAGATTTTCATTCCACCCCACAACGTTCTGCAAGTAACTTTATGAAAAAGGGTAAATTTTACAAACATTAATATGAAAAATCTATTTTGCATAATTTGATCTAAACAACAGTAACTTGTTGGGATTTCGCAAAATAAATTGTCTAAAACAAATCTAGTAATTTATATTAATATTTTTCGTAATCGTATTACAACTTTCTCCCATATTATGTTGTATCTACAATTTTCCCTCAAAAGAAAAGACTTACGAAAATTATAATACCCTTTTAAAGAGCAACCACAAAATTTTATCTTGACGTATGTCTAACTAGATGCCTGCCTGCCAACTCCCTGTCTATCTTTTGGATATTTTGTTATCGGAAATATTTTGCAGTTGCTGTTATTAATAATTTTTGTAAGATTTTCCTTCTCAACTGCCAAAACACAGCAGTGTAGACATTAAAATCGTTATAGGTATATCAGCATCAACATCAACATCCCATCAAAATCATGTGGAAATCACCAGCATGATAGTTGGAAATAATTTTTTTCCCTTTTGACGTGTGTGTGAATTTCAACACTTTTGTATGGGCGAGAGTGTATGTATGTATGTGAATGCTGGTGTTGTTTTACAAATCAAATTTATTTACTCAATAATATATGTGTAAAATGTAAATGCTTGTGAAGGTTGTTTTTTTGTAATACGAGTATTTTATGTTTATGGTTTTTGTTATAAAGACGTGTGTCAGCAAGCACTGCTTTGAGGCTTGTATTTTAACAAGTTTTTGTTGCATAACTTTAGGCATAACTTATTTGTTACATTATTGTTATTAAAATTTAGTAACACTTTAAAATTCGTAATGAAAATGGTAAATCATTAATGAGCTCATGTTTTTTATTCTAAATTTCAGTTTAAATAATTTTTAATTATTTTTTAGGTTCAAATGACTTGACTTGATTTTGACTTCGGAATAAAATTTAATTAAAATTTAATCAAACTCAAAAAAGTAATAAATTCTTTATTTAGAGTAAAATAATTTTTCTGCGCTGTCATTTGCTTAAAAATTATTTGTGATCATGAGAACATAAGCTACCCAGTGTGATTGTGAAACACTGAGCATGAGGTTATTCATTGAACTCTCTAACAACGGAGATAAGCATGCTGCGTTGAACGACAAAGATAAAGACATATTGACGTCCTTCGTTCACTACAGATAATTGAATACTTTATCTTTATCTCTAGCGATACCGCATACCGGGGTTTTCTTTTTATAGTAGAGATAAGACAGATGGTAAAATAAATGAAGAGAAAACCCGGCTTTTGTCAACTCCTTAATTTTACGTCATAATTACTTTTAAAAGCCGCACTGGCGTCAAGTAGGCACGTTAATTTGATTTAATTAAATGGCTAGACATTTAATTAATATTTTATTAATATTTACAGCGATTTAGAACTATAGACTAATACCGGGAAGAAAGAGGGCGCTGTGATATATACTATTAAAAATATAAGAACTAATTTCGTGGCTGGGTTACCCAGGCGATTCAAGGTAAAGTGTAAGTCGATGTGTTAACTACCTAAGCTGCAGCAACCACACAAAGCAGTAACTAGCTAATTTGTGTTATTCAGCAAGCTATAGACGTTACGACCGTTGGTACAACCAATCTATTAATCAAGTTGTATGCTTGTGCCACAATCCATACAATTATGTGTGTAACAACCAAGTTCTCTTAAAGTAAGATGGACCTCTATATTCTCGTCCGCAAATATTATTTAACATTCAATGTTAAGTGCAAGGTGGTCACAACATTAATAAACACAAATCTATATAAATAAAATCAAATGTCGTTCGTTTGTAATCGTATTATTTAAGCACCAATTTGGCCAATTTTTTTTTAATCTTCATCATAACCCAACTTAAGTTTTTACGGAAAGAAAAAATGACCATGCCCACTTTTGAAGTAGCTAGGGAACTATAATAGGTAGATCTTTGAAATTGTGCAATACTAATATTCTTATTAAACACAGGCTGGATTGGAATAGTGGTCGTGGTACCTCCCCTACAAAGTGAACAATTATTATCGTTTACCTGGAGATCTGGAATAGGTAAAGGAATAATTGCACAAGGAACCCCCATACTGATGTGGATAGTCTAACAAAACATAAACTGGATTGGGACAGTAGGCCTCCCATACCACCCATACAAAGTGAAAAAATGTTATCGTGTACCTAGGAATAGGTAGAGTCTTAAAAATTTGCTAATGTGAATAATCTAGCAAAATACAGACTGGATTAAGATCGTGGGAGTGGTATCACCCATAAAAAGTAAAATATTATTATCGTGTTGAAACAGTTTTGTCGTGAGAATAACGTGCGTTTTCGAGTCAAAGCTAAGTCATACTTTTCTTCCAAGTTTTTATTGTATGTTTGTGGTTGGATGTAACGAAGTGCCCCGGGGATAGCTAGTACTACATAAAATAGTATGCTACAGGCACAAAAACATTAAGACATATTGTACAACATGACAGAAGTTCAAAACCTTTCGATGATTTTTATAATTGACACACAACTTAAAGCAACAAACCTATAAACGTTGCAATTTCGTGTACAACCTAACCAATTTCTTATGCTTCGTATACGTAGTACTAAATGCCGTTTTACACTATAATACAAGTATGATTACTTTTTATCTAATCGCTGTTTGAGATTTTTCAAAAAAAAAAAAAAAAAAAAAAAAACAATAACAACTTTAAAATTCAGGGTTTCCGTTTCCTCAAAAGCATTAATACTTGTATTATAGTGTAAAACAGCCTTTAGGAGTTTTTCAAACAGATTGCGCAACACCAACATTTCTCTGAAAATAACGTTTTTATTTAAACATACACACATTCGCATCTTAAAATATGTCTGTATATTGTATGAAATGCCTTTTTATTTCTTTTTTCTCTCATTTTCGTTTGAATTAATATTTTTTTATTCTCTAGGGTCAATTAACATTAACTAAAACTTAGTTTGAAGTGGAAGGCATACATACATCAATGAGCATTAGAAATTGGAAATTTTGTGCTTTTTTTTATCCACCAGCTACTTACTCTCTCCTGTGTAGTGATGGTAGTGGGCATCTTAGGCTACCAATAAACTTAAGTAAACTAATTACAAACATGGATTGTTTTAAGACTTATTACTTGAAGCGAATTTGGAGAAGGATACTGCAAAGTAAAAGGATGAAGAATATATTTTCTTAGATTTAAGAATCGATTTAGAATTCAGAGAATTAACTACAAAGATTGTCAACATTTCTTTTTTGTTTTAATGGTTTTATTTGCTGAAATTTAATTTTTATTTATTTTTGCTTGGTTAAGGTCAATTTGAGTGTTTAATAAAATTCAGGAATTTAAAAAAAAAATTTAAAATAAATATTTAAAATAGATTTCTTTTTTACTGCTACATCCTGTGCATAAGAAATGTGTTAAATATTTTCTCATAAAACATGCATGTGCATGTAATATAATACATGTCTTTATATAGTTGAAGATCATACAAGTTAAACAAACATAAAAATTACAGTTTTCTTTATTTGATCGAATTTAATAAAGAGTAGTTAGCACATACATACATACTTATGTACATACTTGTACATACAAAAACATGTAAATCTTCAGTAGATTTAAAAATGAAAATCATTTTCAATAGAGCTCCTGCCACGTCTTCACCCATATATTTATATACTAAATTAAATATTGTAGCCTCTAAACAGTCAATTAATTTCCTCAGGATATGCACGTGTTTACACTCACTAAGTTATTTTTGTTGCCCTTTATTATACAAAATTCTTATCTCAAGTTTAATTACACTCTCCAGAACTGCAGGGCTTTTACATACAAATTTGTCTTTAATAAATATTCAGTTTTAAATTCCGGAAGTATGATTGTTTGTATACAAAATAGTTTTTTATATTCACATAAATAAAAGTTTATAAGGAAATTAAAAAAAAAAATTGTTAGCTTTTCTTCTTATTTTAATAACTTTTATCTCATTTGTTTTGATTTTAAACATCTAAAGCCTTGGCATAAATGTTTGAATTACTTGAGTTGTTATAAAAATAAATGAAATATTTAATAAAATTTATATGCGTACTTTAAAATAAACAGAAATAATAGTGGAAATTTACACATAATTTCCTAAAAAAAATTATTAAAAATATTAAAAAAAAAAAAAAAATAAAAGTTCTTGAAAAATTGTTGTTTTTATAGCTTTCAATAACAGCGGCACCTATCGGTTCCAAAACTCCTCTACCTTTCGTACATGAAAGAAATAAAAGAAAATCATTCTAAAAATTATCAAAAATATATATCGTCTAGCTGTGCCCACACACTTTGTGTGCGTCCTGACAAAATTAAGTTCGATTTGTTCGATTCCTGGATAAAATAATAAAATTTATATAAAATTCTAAAATTGTAAAAATTATTGTAAAGATCTGTAAAAGACAGACTCATTATTTTAAAACAACGCCATCTGTTGCGCAACATTGCTTAAAATATACTGCTTTCAAAAATTAAAGATGCCTTATATATACATATATGACCTTTTGTTGTAAGAATCTAACCCAATATTTGAGGGTGCTGTAGTTTAAGATGCATTTTAACATACATGTTTGTAAAAAGTACACGAGTTCGTAACCCAGCCGCGGCAAATAACAACACCAATTTCGCTGATTCAAATTACACAGAAAAAAATATTGTCATTAATTAAAGGTGCTTACTGGATTAAGATTAAAATTTAATTATATAATATTAACTAGCAGTGACCGCCACGTCGTGGGCGTCCTGACAATATTTAGCTCAATTTTGCTTTAAAAGTATTCCACATCAATTGAAAGACTCTTACTTTTATAGTGCTTCATTTATGGTTTATGTATTTAGTTTATATAAAGATACCCATCCCTGGATAAAATTCTAAAATTTATAAAAAATTCTAAGATTCAAAAGATTATTATCAACCTCTATAATATAAGTAAAAATACAAATTAAATACAAATTTTATTTAACTTGCGCCCTCTGTTGCGCAGTAGTTTCGAAAATAAAAAGGTGAGTAGATAAAATAACCGTGTTGAAAAATCCTAGTTTTAAACCGAAAATATCAGTACCTTTAAACCGGAAATTGCGTTTTTCACTGCTTTTTCTCCACTTTCTCTTGGAAATATGATATTTTTGCGGAAAAAGGTATCCTATATTGGAATCAGGATGCACAAAATTTTGTTAAAATCCATCCAGTAGTTTTTACGTGATGCGAACGTCAATGAAAAGCAGACAGACAGACGGAAGTGAGCTACTATTTTATTATATGTATAGATTGGTTCAATTATTCATTTAATTAAGAATTTTTTTTGTACTGTTTTAAACAAATAGATATTTGAATCAATTAAAAAATTAATTGAACTTTAAATTAAAACTATTTCAAACCTTTAATTAGTCCGAAAAGTGTTTCTGAGTAGTTTCTATATTTACTGGTACATTTCACAACGTCCTCCTTCGCTACGTCTTTAAAAAAATAATAATTTTGAGTTGCAAATTTTTTATCCAGTCCTTCATTCCATAAACTTTAAAAGAAAGTTCTTGCGATTTTAACTCTTTTTGTTTTTCTTGAAACCACAATATGGATTTTCTTTTATTGCAAAAAATCAGTGAAATGAAAAAAATGACATTGTGACTTTGATCGATGATTGAAGTAATGAGACATGCTACAATAAATAAATAAAGAATGAGTGAGTGAGTGAATGAATAAATGAAAAGAATGGCTGATTGGCTGCTTCGCTGCCTGCATGTTACAAGAAGATAAAAGGGTTTAAAAAAATGTGTTAAAAACTGATAAAGAAAAACTACGTAAAGCAGCATTATTATTTTTATAAATATGAGACACTACAGACTGAAAAGATTTAACATGAAAATGTGGAACAAAAAGTATAAACGTTTCGATTAAATATTTAGTTTTTCAATTACTCTTAATGACAAAAACAGATCTCTTTGTATTGTAAATTTTAAATATTCCCTGTTTTCGTAAAGGCTTTTATTTTGTTATAATGGTTTCAACTAGTCTTAAAATAATTGCAAATAGTTTTAATTGAAATTAAACCATTAATTTCTAGTATTTGAGATTAAAGTTTTAATACTAATACAGACTCCCATACACACATACATGTAGATTTATGTGTATACATTCATTAAACATTAAAACATTTCCATTCAGCAATCATGTTTCCGGTTGCCTGTCTTTCACATGCTTGTAAGCCTACAATTATGCTGTACATTTTACAATTAAGTAAATATTTATAAAACATTTTGTACATTTTGTGGCTTAAAAGTGCGTACAATTTATATTTTTAAATTAATTAAAATGCTCAAGGTATTGAATTTTTTTTATTATTGTTGTGAAAATCTATTATATTTAGTGATTTTCAATAATGTGTTATGTGTTGCATACATTTGTGCTGAACATTTAATTTAAAATGTATTGTATGCTATTTTATGCAAATAAATTATTAAGGAAATTAATAAAGATAAAGAGGGGTATTTTTTTAGTTAAAATAAATTCTAAAGTAGAGAATCATAAAGGGTGTTTTTTATAGAGGTATAGAATTTTAAGTTGGCATTACTTTTCAAGATGGCGACCGATTTAACAGCTGTCAAGTGATTTATTCTCAGTTTGGTTTGGCAATTCATCATGAATTTCATAAGCGTTGTTCCCGATTTTCATAAGCGAGTTTTGTTTAGCGATGATGCGCACTTCTGGTTGAATGGCTACGTCATCAAACAAAACTGGCGCATTTGGAGTGAAACTAATCCTCAAGTGTATGTTGAAACACCGTTACATCCAGAAAAAACTGACTGTTTGGTGCGCTTTATGGGCTGGTGGAATCATTGGGGCGTACTTTTTCAAAAACGATGGTGGGCAGAACGTTACAGTCAATGGTGATCGGTATATAGCCATGATTACTAACTTTTTCATTCCTGAATTGTGGTTTCAACAAGACGGCGCAACATGTCACACAGCTCGTGCCACAATAGATTTCTTGAAAGACACGTTTGGTGACCGTCTACTTTCACGTTTTGGACCTGTGAATTGGCCTCCAATATCTTGTGATTTAACACCGCTAGACTACTTTTTGTTCGACTATGTAAAGTCATTGGTCTATGCGGATAAGCCACAAACACTTGACCATTTGGAAGACAACATTCGCCGTGTTATTGCCGATATACGGCCACAAATGTTGGAAAAAGTCAACGAAAATTGGAGGTCCAGATTGGACTACATCCGCGCCAGCCGTGGCGGTCATATGCCAGAAATCATATTTAAAATGTAATGCCACAAGATTATCTTTCGAATAAATAAATTTCATGTCAATCGAATAATCTATCGTTGTGAAGTATTGCAACTTAAAGTTCTATACCTCTATAAAAAACACCCTTTATATATACATATATAGCTAGTATACGCAGTAGTACGCAGCTATTTTAGTGGTAAAATTAATAAATAAACCATAACTGAAGAACTAGCCACTAACAGATGGCGCTATCCTATAAAGTAAATACATAAACATAACTGAAGCATAGTCTAAGGCGGCGCTAAAAAATAAGGGTTTTTGGTGTGGATTGCTTTCATAGCAAAATCGAACACAAAATTGCAAGGGCGCTCACGAAGCGGCGAGAACAGCTAGTTCTAAATATACTTATTTTAATATATAACCCCAATAAATTAGTAAAATTAAAAAAAAAAAAACATTGTAGTTTTTACAACCCAGCCAGTAAAATATTCCGACATTTTCTGAATCAGACAATTCTGACAAATTTCTGACTTTATTTTCAGACTAGCTGTGCCCACGCACGTTGTGTGCATCCTTACAATATTTTGTTCGATTTTGCTTTGAAAGTAATCCATACCAAATTTTAATACTCTTACGTATTTTGTTTATATAAAGGTACCCAACCCTGAAAAAAATTCTAAAATTTATATAAAATTCTGAAAATTATTATGAAGCTCTGTAAAAGGTGTTTAATATATTTTAATAAAAATGTAATTCCACAAAATAAAAATACAACTCAAATACAACTTTTTTTTAATTGGTTATTTGGCAGTAAGTAATACCATATTTTTGATTATTTTAAAACAGCGCCACCTGTTGAGAAACCGTATTTAAAATATTCCGCTTTCAATTCATATTTTCGTCATTATTTTAAAACAGCGCCATCTGTTGCGAAACCGCTTTTAAAAATAAAAGATGCCTTAAAGTATGCAGTACCTTTAAATCTGCCTTTTACTGCTTTTTCTAAACTTTCTCATGGAAATAATCATCCCTATCGTGAATAACATATGAAATTTTTATTCCGATGAACTTTTCGAAGGGAAAAGTGCGATCGTGAATCTCCCGTGAAATTTTTGTTCCCTTATTTAGTGCTATCAGTTTGAGGTGAATGAAATAAAAGAAAAGAAGATCAAAATAAACAAATTGGAATTAATTGTGGTCAAGAAAAGTTTTACTCTACCATGTTTAGAATCGGTGCATTTATTTTACTGCAGGAAGAAAGAAGGCTATAGAGAACAACGCATTGTTCGTAGACGTTTGCGGGATGAATCTAAACCATTGGAACTACTCGATGCATTGTAAGTTATTTTATTATTTGCCTTTACAAAATATACTTTTCTAACAACTTTTGTATTAGATTTATTGAATTTTATAGGGTAAATAAAGCTGCGATTTCAGATAGCAACTTTGTCTGGTTTGGCCCTCCTCCCGTCTCTCGTTGGTTTTTTAAATTCGTGGCAGCTAAATATTTTTGCGGTTGTTATTCTCAATTGAATTACATATAAAAAAGGGAATACTCTCACTCTTATTCACGATTGCAATTTTGGGAAATGGCAAAATATTTCGTGGGAATAAATGTTTACGATAGTGGTGAATATATTTTTTCGGAAAAAAGCATGCTATATTGGAATCAGAATACTAGAGTACCCTCTTCATAAAATTTTGTTAAAATCCATCCAGTAGTTTTTACGTGATGCGAACACAAAAAAGAAAGACACACCGACAGACAGATAGTAAATAAGTTACTGTTTATTATATGTATAGATTAGGAATTTACTATATTCCCAAAATAAAAAAAAAAAAAACAATGAAATGTATATTTCAAAATTTGTGCTTTCAATAATGGTTTCCTAACAAATCGTTTAAATAATGCATAAATTACAAAAATCTCTAAAACTTAGTTTTCCTCACTATCAAGTTTACAGATTAATGTGGGCATAAACACAAAAATTTATGCTAAAGTACTTACCACAACAGGTTGTCTAAAATATTCGACTATTTTACACACATTTCATTGTGTGTAAATTAGAATTGTGATTTAATTTTTATGTTTTTCCCTGCAACCGCAACTTAAATTTTTACGTATGTGAAAATGAGTATTTCCGATGAATCAATAAAACGACTGAATGTGTGTTTTGCGGATTTATACTTTTTCACTATTTATGAAGGATTTTACATGTTTTGTTTTTTGTACATATTGTAAACACCAGCTGGTTAATTTGCGAAATAAACAGCAGTGTCGTATGGTTAACGAATAGGAACGGGCAGATTTTGATAATTCAGAAGTATAAAATTTTTAAATTTCTTGATAATTTAAACTTTTTTTGTTATTTTGACAATAAAGACAAAACAATATGGCAAAAATGAAATATAATAAAATATAGGAGATCTTCCGTGAACTAGTGTTACCACCTAAATTTACAGCCTCACTCACTTAAGGGCGTTTCACACTATACCACAAGTATTAATACCTCTGAGGAAAATGAAACCCTGATATGATGAGTTGTTATTGTTTTTTCGGAAAATTTCCTACAAAGATTAGATCAGGGTTGCAATTTATTCAACAGTATTAATTCTTGTATTATAGTGTGAAACGCCCTTTAACAGTTCATTCATATGCGTATTAAAACTGTTTGAGCAAATTCAAGTCGTGGTTTATTTCTTTATACCTTGTATGGCTTATACCTTGACAAAGTAGCTTTAAAAATAATCTTAAAAACTTACAACATAGAATACGAGTACAAGCTATCATATATTATCATATATTATTTTATAATAGCTGTGCCCACAATATTTTTTTTCCTGACAATATTTTTTTTGATTTTGCTTCGAAAGTAATCTACACCAAATTTATTATTTACTTTATATAAAGGTACACATCCCTGGATAAAATTCTAAAATCCTAAAGATTATTGTAAAGCTCTGTAAAAGGCAGATATGATTATTTTAAAACAGCGCCATTTGTTGCGCAACATTGCTTTAAATATAAATGAGTTACTCTTTTATTATACAGTGATGTTCCATAAAATAGAGTCAGTTTCACTTTCTACATTTTACTGTGCTTAATTCTCTTGAAGAAACTTTGTGGTCTGACAAATCAAAACTAATTTTACTGTTGTCATACCTTTCGGTGAATACCGTCGTCACTGGCTGTTGTTTTGGTACGTTTGGCATCTTATAATTTGGTGTGGATTACTTTCAAAACAAAATCCAACAAAATATGTTACTTTTTTATGTGCCAGACAGGCTGTCAAAAATTCGTCTATTTTTTAACTAAAAAAACTACAAATACTACAAAAAAGTACATTTAGTGTTTTGGCGGTCTACCATACATTTAACCAACAACAAGGTGGATATATGTGTTTTTTGCAGTTGTATTTGTTGTCGCGGCGCTGCCACCTTATATATGTAATGCCAAACGTACCAAAACACCGAAAGGTATGACAACAGTATTTTATTTACTGGCGGAACAAATCCAATCAATTTAATACCAAAACTAATTTTAATTAACTCTGACGAGCAGCCATTGTGTACGAAGGCCACCAAACACCAAACGTCTTTCTCAATACACCATAAAGACCATTAAACACGGTGGCGGAAATATTATGGTGTGGGGGTATTTTCATATATTGGAACTGGGTCTACCGTATGAGTGGAAGAAAGAATGGATGCTATTTTTCACAACACAAATCTGCTTAACAGATATGTGATGGCTTACACAGAATAAGAAATGGCGCTTGGATTTGTGTTTCAGCAAGACAATGACCCGAAACACACATCGAAGTGGGCAAAAGATTGGTTTGAAAAATATGGGGTATTTGTTTTAAGCAGGCCTGCTCCGTTGCTAGTCTTAAACCTATTAAGAACTTGTGGCGAATAGTTAAATCAGCTCTTAGGGGAAAACTAATAAAGATCACTTGTGGGCATTAGTTTAAGGAGCATAGCGTAATATTCCAATTGAGACATGCCAAAAACTCGTTGACCCTATGCCAAAACGGTGCTCAGCCGTTATCAAAAATAAACTATATTCCACTAAGTACTGAAGTAATTTAAAAATAATTAAATTATATTATTTTACTCATCTCTTGGAATTTTGTGTGTTGTTAGATAATTGAAGTGGGTTTCTCTATTTTTTGCACACCTAAAATCTTGAATTTTGAAAGTTTTTACGTATATGTTTCACTTAAAGTTTTTTATCACAACCGGTCTATAGTAATTTAGTTGGGCAGTTGTTCGGTCTCACAAAACTAAAAACCTTAAAATTTTTTATAACGATTTAGTATGTTTTTTTCTCTTTCGAAATATATAGTAAAAGCTGGCTCTATTGTATGGAACACCACTGTATGTATAGATGATCGTTGTTTCTTGTTAACTAGAGTATTTTAAATGACCACAAATTATATGTTCACGAAATCTAAATTTTTGTCGACACAACTACCCCCCGCTTTGGGAAAGGGTGTAAAATTCGACCTTCAGCAAACAAACAAATTCGACTACACAGAAGAAAATATGTTCACCTATTTAAGGTTTTAATTGGTTTTAGATTAAAATTTAATCAGGAAATTTTTTTGTTTTATTTTAAACAAATATGTATATATTTGAATCAATTAAAATTTTAATTGAACTTTAACTTTAAACTAATTAAACCTTTTAATTGGTGCAAAAATTTTTTTCTGTGTATATAAATTTGAACCGATAGTACTTTGAAATATAAGACAGCCCTATTGGAAACTCCTTTAATTTGAAGGCTTTAATAGCAAAATGAATTGAGAAATCTAAACATAAAAATTATAGATTTATTTGCAAAAATTTATGGAAATGCATATATGTACTTCTAAATATGAATACGCCTGTTTATTGTACATTTTTTTACATACAGCTGTTGATATTTAAATAGAAACGCTCATTAATTTACAGAAAAGGCGTTTACAATTTTGAAGAAACAGCCCCATATATCATAACGTAATTGACCCTCGACCAAGCTTAAGAAAATATAGCGAGGATTTAATTCTTAATTTATGAGCCTCTTAACATATCTTTGACTATCAGGCCCAAGACACATATTTCTATTATTTTGCAGTCAAATAAAAAGTATTAACGACATTTTGTATGAATTCTGCTCAGAAGAGGCTTCTTGAAAACTGCTCTGCCATGTGCAATTTTATTTCCCCTTTCAGTCAGAGATGTTAAATACATTCCACCGTTAGGATTGTTAGATATATTCTACCGTTAAATCCTGTATTCTATTCAGTTTTTCGTGCGGAATTTTGTCAAACTACATACATAACAAATTTGTATGAAAAATTTATGAAAAAATGTTGCAGAAGTAGTATTGTTTTTTGTGGTTAAACATTGAAATGTTTCTGGCAACATTTTACCAAAGCTGTGAAATAAAGCAAATGGACATTATTTCATGTGGAATTTTTTAAATAACAGCTTTTGCTAACTTTTGTAAAACAATGAGGTAAAACAATGTTTTTAAACAATAAGATCGTAAAATTTTTCCAAATCGCACATTTTAAATGTCATATTTTCCTTGTAAAATAATAAATGTTGCTCAACATTTTTCACAAATTCTAACAGAGTACTAGGCTTTAGGTGAAATGTAAAACCACATAACTAACATATTTGCTTTTTAAGAGAATAAAGAAAAATATACATAATGTAATTATGTATAATTATGTCAGCTAAATTTTATTATCCTTTAGCTGTTCTGATTCTGATTCAAATGGTTTTTCAGCTTTACGGAGCTTTTTCAGCTTGTATATGCCTATTATAAACCTTAATAATTCTTGCAAAACAAAACCTACATCAAAACAGATAGTTGGGTACCAGTTCTAAATTAAAAATGTAAGAAGTAATCTGTAAGAACTATATATAAAAAAAATAAAATATAAACAAAATTAGCAGGAAAACAAGTAAAGACTATGTGAAAGCATCTCTTTATAACTGTTCAAAAGTTAAGCTATTTTCACCAACATCCGTCATTTATGGGGACACTATTTAATTTTATATTTTTATAGCTGTAATAGCGACCATTGTAGCACACATTACGTGTAAATTTCAGTTTCCTATCTCAAACGGCTCAAATGATAAGGCATACATCAAATTTCATTAACTATATAGACACCCTTTCATTTCCAATTTTATAATTCTTATAGCGGACATAATAATACACGCTATGTGTAAATATCAAGTCTCTATCTACAAAGGTTTCAAAGATAGGGCAACATAAAACAAATAACATCACCTGTTGGGACACCCTTTATTTACAATTTTAAATGAAAGACCTATTGTTATAGAGAACTTGGCCACAAAGATTTTGTAAATTTCAATTGTATGCCTGTAACGGTTCAAAGGTTTAGTCATATACAACAAATTACAGAACTATTGGGACACCCTTTAATTCATAATTCTAAATATTTATACTAGCTAGTATACCAGACAAAGTAGTAGGAATTCTGTCCAATTTTCAAGTGTTTGTATATAACGGTTCAAAAGATAGGGCCATATAGTTCAAATTACATAATTTATTTAACTTCTAAATTCAAATTATATACCTGTTATAGCGGACTTAGTAATACAGGTTCCTTGTAAATTTCAGCTGGCTGTCTATAACGGTTCAAAAGTTTGGCCACATACATAAAATTACATTAACTATTGGGACACCCTTTTATTTCCAAATTCAAATTTTATACTTTTTGTTATAGCGGACTTAGTAATACAGGTTCTTTGTAAATTTAACGGTCGTTGTACAACTGTTCAAAAGTATGGGCATATACATTAGATTTAATGAACTATGGGAGCACCCTTTTATTTACAATTTTGAGTATTTATCCTCTTTATTATAAAGGTCATAGTAATCGAATTTTCTGTCAAACTTTCAAGGCTTTGTCTTTAACGGTTCAAAAGATAGGCCCAGAAAGGTCAAATTACGTCACCTATGGGGACACCCTTTAAATTTTAAGTTTATTTTTTTATTACTCTTTATTGGTGGTAGCTGTAGTGATACGAAATTTTTTTAAATTTTAAATTGGTGCCCTTTAGGGTTCTTAATACACGAAAAAAACATGTATGTTGAATGGGGACACCCTTTAATTTTTAAAATAATGAACTGTTTTTAAAACAGGTATGCATAACCGTTCAAATAAAGAAAAAAAATTTAAAATCGGTTCAGAAATGGCTAAAGTTCTGCGGGCACAAACATAAAAAAGCAACATTCAGACGAATTGATAACCTCCTTTTTTATTGAAGTCGGTTAAAAGTCGGTTAGCTGTAGCGCTTTGTTTAAACTGTACAAAGAAAGATGTTAAGCAATTTTAAAAATTCAGTAGCCATTTGACATGCATAGCAACAAGATAATGATAATAGAAAGCTTAGTAATAGAATACAAGTATTGAGCATTTTTAATTAGCTGCCAACTACTGTATATTAATGCTTGTAAAGTTGTTTTTTTTGAATATTTACTTCCGTTTCCGTTGCATTAGAAATTGTTAACAAGTTTACACCACAATTAAAATAAAAATATTGCATAATTATTTTTAATATATTTTTAAGCATTTGCTAAATGTAAATTTATTATGCAAATACGAAATTATTAAATAATTAATTTAAACACATGATTGAATTTTATCTCTTAATTTTTATATTTTAGTTTTACTCCATTTATTTTAATATAAAAAAAAAGTTTTGTTCTGCATGTTAAAATAGCTATTTATTTGCTTTATAATTATGCCGCTATTAACATTTATTCAAATTAATATTAATAATGTAGGGGAATATCGAAGCAGACTATTGAGTTTATTGGTGCCTTTTCGAACATCTTCGGTCCTCAATGGTTTCAGGCTACCTTGCTTTCGTTAGTGTCGTGCTAAGTAAAGGCTATTTTAGTCTCAACTGTAATAATTCCAGACTATTGATTGGCAACTGCTTCCTTCTCATCATGTATTCTTAGAAAATTGATCATTTTTGTAAAGCATTTCCATGGTACCCGCATTTAACATGGGGCTACCCGTGGTCCTAAATCTTATGCTAGCCACTGCTGGAAATTCACACACAATGTGCGCTACCGTCTCAGCCTCTTTCAAACACAGTCCGCAAGCTTTACCTTCTTCATTCTCTCCAAATATAATACTTAAAGTTTCTAAAGACGTTTCGTTAACGCAGTTATCCAACTTTGGTCTCTCTGTTGGGTTCTCAATGCTCTGCAGCAATAGAGAAGAGTATTCCACCCATACAGAGCTCCATATGTGCAGGAAAGTATATATTAAAACAAGCATCCTGGGTTCGCTCGATCTAATTTAGCCAGCCTTAACTTAGCAGACATCCTGATGCCGTCCGCCGCCATCACGAGGAGGTATAAGTCGAACTACAGACAGTACACGCAGTTACAGCGAGCTATACCCTTGTTTCTACGTAATAGGTAGACTCTTGAAATTTTCACAGATGATGTACAACTGTTGCCACTATAGCAACAAATACTAAAACTTATAGGGTGTTCTGATAGGGACATGTTAATCACGTACATGTGTTTATTTCTTGAACTGTAGGAGGCATACACCTAAAATTTAAAGGATGTTTCGAAAGTGGCCTAAGTTTTGAACCATAATAGGTAGACTTGAAATGAATTTTTCACAGATGGTGTACAACTGTGGCCGCTATAGTAACAAATACTACTACAACTTATAGGGTGTACCGAAAGTGAAGTGTTATTTGCGTTTATATCCTTATTTCTTGAGCTGTACGAGACAATCACTTAAAATTTACAAACAGTAATTACCAATTTAAGCCTAAAAATTAAAGGGTGTTCCAATAGTGACGTGATTTGCATGAATAATTTTTGAACTATAATAGATAGACACTTAAAATTTTCATAGATGGTATATTACTACGGCCTCTAAAAAAATAGCAAAATTTAAAGGGTTTTCCGACAGTGTCGAGATTTGCACATATGTATATAGCCTTATTTCTTCGACCCTAATAGGTAGACTCTTGCAATTTGTACAGAAGATATATTGCCACGGCCGCTATGATAATTACTAAAAAGGGTGTTCCAACAGTGAAACATGTCGCTGTCGTTCAGTATATTGTCTTATTTTTTGAACCACAATAGGTAGGTTCCTGATATTTTCATAGAAAGTGAACAGTAATAGGCTGATACTTAAAATTAACACAGATTATATTTTACAATATCTACTGTAACAACAATTAACGAAAATAAATTTTATAAAAATAATAGGGTCGTCCCTAAATGTCGCGAATTTGGGGAATTTAGCCTTCTCTTCTAAACGTTATAGGCAGACACTTGATATTTACATGGGGTATTTAGTACTATACTCTAGCATAAAAAAGAATTAAAAATTAAAGGGTGCCCCATAAGTCGTATTTTTAAAGCTCTACTGAACATAGAACGGAACTCTACTTATGTGACTCTGACTATTATGATTATTAAAAATATAAGACATGAGATCATTTTTAATAAATGGTTACTATTCGGAATTGTCATAGTCACATCTTGATAACTGTCAGATCAAGATTTGTGTCGGCTGCGAAAATCGTATTTGTGGTACTTTTTACGATCTAATGTATACCTAATGTACTAAGACATAGATTTACTAGACCAAAGGGTTCTTTGCTGGATGGAAAGAAAACAGCGCTAGAACTACGGATGTTAAAAGAGCCACTTCGTATATTGTTTGTGATCACAGGGGAGGAGGAGACATTTATATTTTTTTTCAGCCTCGTTAAATATTTGCCACGTTTAAACTGAGCCGAACATTAGGGATATGAAATACAAATATTAGCAGATCCTACACATACATACAACTATTTCGTACGCCAATTAAATCTTTAACTCAATACAATTATATAATAATCACTTTATGAATACATAATTGCATGAATTGCATAAATAAATTAATTAATTAATAATAGAATGTTTAAACACTTATTAGCAACGGGAGAGTCAGACAAAATGTTATTAAATCTTCTCAAAATATCTGTGGCAATAAGGAAAAAGTGCTTAAGTCGACTTAAGCAAAAATTTAGTTAGTGGCACCTTTGAAATCTCCGTACTTCAAAGTATCCATGTGCAACTTTTCTATTATTTAGTAAAATTTTTGAGGAAGTTATAGCAGAATAACTTTATCTTTTTTCAATGTCGAATCGCATTTGGACAAAATCTTAAGAAACTAGAAGCTATTTTTCGAAATCATAAAAAGTTCTTTCACAACTTATTAATTGCAACGCCTGCGTACTTCTGGTAGATATAAGATATTTTTTCAAATCACACGTTTGACTCCCATAGGTAAAGTTTAAAGATAAGTTATTAAAAAAAAATATTTTAAAGTTTAAAATTGCTCTCCTACAAAACCTAAAAATTAGACTTAAGCACTTTTCCTTATTGCCACAGATACATATTAAAATAGAAGAGGAAGATAAACTCTTGTAAACGAGTACAGTTTTGAAACAAGAACACTTAGAAGAATATAAATATACACAATTACAGCCGCAGCCACAGCATTAGGGAAAAACCTAACACACATTATTACGCACAAAACTAAAAAGATACATAGTGAAATCTAATTTAACTTAAACATGCAACAAATTTAAGAGGCACATGTATTTAATAATTGTTAAAGTTTTAATTGAAATTTTCCTACCCAAAAATTTAGTATACAGCTTCAACCCAACAGTTATGGTAAGTGACTTCGTTTTCGATTGATTTACATACATATAATGAAACAGTAACTCATTTCCTGTCTAACTTTCTCCTTTAGTTCCCATCAATTCAAAACTACGGGATGGATTCTAACAAAAATTTGAAAGGAGGTACCTTAGTATCCTGATTCCAATACTCGTATAGGATACTTTTTCCGCAAAAATATCTTATTTTCAAGAGAAGGTGGGAAAAAGCTGTAAAAGAACGCAATTTTAACGATATACATACTTTAAGGAGGGATGTCTTACAATAAGTTTTAGAATTTTATATAAGTTTTAGAATTTTATCCAGGGTTGGGTACCTTTATACAAAGAAATTACGTGGTTATGTGAAGCACTATTAAAGTAAGAATCTATAATTTTGGTGCGGAGTACTTTCAAAGCAAAATCTAACAAAATATTGTCAGGACGCACACAACATGTGTGGGCACAGCTAGTTGTTATACAAAGTCACTGTAATAATTATTTAAATAGGAGTTAGTCTAGCGAAAAATATAAGAAATACATAATATACAATCAGAAAATATCAAACTGACTACACTTCAGACAGCCTGGGGACAATTAATTAACATGGTTGCGGCATGGTCAAAGAACAATATTATGTTTTCTGTAGTTATTTTCAAAATTGCTTTGACAATTAAATAATATGGTTGCGGTATGGTCAGAAAAACAATATTATATTTTCCGTAGTTATTTTCAAAATTGTTTTGATTACGCTAAACTAGTTTCTGGTTAACATTTAATCATTAAATGGTTCTCACGCACAAAAACGCAACATATGGTTGGCTTCAATTTGGTTTCACACTCGCTTAAATGAATTTGTATCTGTTTAGTTCGTTCTTTGTTTGTAAGGTGTAGGTTCATTTGTTAAAAATGGCCCTTGGCTAGCAGACACAAGGGTAAGGTTTGCCGTAATCGAGTATACTGTCAAAAGTACGACTTAGGAGCTATAAATGGTGGCGGACGGTAACAGGCTTCTAGTTAGAACTTAACACTGCTGGAAGGCTGGCTAAGTATGTCGAGCTAACCCTAAATACCTGACGACCTCCAGTTTTTTCTTTTTTTTATAACCACTTACCTGCTTGTATAGAACTTTGTATGGATGGGCGGTCATCTTTTTTCCATTACTTATTTTGGACCTTACTTACTCATTGAGTATCCCACAGCGATGGACAACGATCGCAAGTAAGAGGCGAAGAGGATAGTCTATGTAGAAAACCGGTTTTTACTGACCTCAAGAGATGAGCACAAATACCTCTCAAGATGTATACGAGTTAAACTCTACAGTTACCACTTCTCTCATGAAATAATTAAATTTAGAAAATGTGTCTTAGTTTATTTATTCACAACAATGGTCATCATAGTTCATTTATAAATTTTAATTCAATTCAATTTATATTAAAAATTATCAGACGGTCCACTCCTTAAAGATTGCTTCTCGCTGAGAATGGGACTTTGCCAACTAGCCTCTCTCATGCCTTATTGGCACTGAGGTACTAAATTCAATTCTAATCGTAATAATAATAATAAAAATTAAAAAAAGCAAAATTTCTTCCCATCTGCCTTCCAGCGGCGAGCGCAGCCTATCCGACCAGACTTGATGCTATTATTACAAAAAAAGTGGTTACATCGATAACATTTTTCTTAAACTTTAAAATGATTTTACGATATATTGGAATTTTGATATAAATTAAAATCAATTTTGACAAAATTCCATCATTTTGTATTAGTAAAGAAGTGGTAAAATTTCTAATGCACCATCAGAACTGCTGGGTTTATTCTTTTGACTCATAACACAATTCTTCTAAACTTTAAGAATCTTTTTTTTATTTAGTCTAAAGTTAGTCAGACATTTGTAAATATTTAAAAGTTTTGTTTACATTTTAAATATAATTCATTTAAAAAAAGTTATTTTTTAGACGATGGTTTAGAGAAATTATTCTAATTTTCTTGAAATGTGATTTTAAATTATAAACTTTCGTTTATAATTTAAGTTTCTGGGCGCTTTGAATTAAAAAGAATTGAATTAAACTTGTGATAATTTTAAATAATTATTGTGGCTGGAGCAACTTCGTTAAACAGGATATACAGAAAACATAAAGCCAACCAATCTGTCAGGCATAGTTTTGCAATTCAGCAACATCAGACATTCTATTCGAGGGTGAGGGCAAAAAACCACGCCCATCTGTATTTTTCACGTTGTTTTCATTATTTTTTTGATCGCAATGATACTCTATTGCTTTTTTTAAATAAATAGATCCCATGAAGTGCATACAGATAACTTCCTGCGAGGGGCTATTGATCCTTGTTTTTATGTTGATATGGTTTTTCCGCTTTGTCAAAGCCATTTTGAATAGAAAGAAATACACATATAAGTAGCAATCAATAAGCACAGGCAATCAATAGGTGGGAGTCAATAGAGACTCCCCAATGTGGTGTAGTCTGATCATTCTAATGCAATATAGATTGCAGAATGGTTCTAACTTAAATGGTTAAATCTTTACAAAAAACTATCGATAAAATTTATACAAAAAATTTTCGTTAAAATTTTTACAAAAAGTTTTCGATAAAATTTTTACAAAAATATTAAATAAAATTTTTACAAAAAAATTACAATAAAATTTTTACAAAAAATTTTTATAAAAAATTTTTATGAAAAACTTTCGATAAGATTTTTACACAAAATTTTCGATAAGATTTTTACAAAAAATTTTCGATAAAATTTTTACAAAAAATTTCGATCAAATTTTCAATAAAATTTTTACAAAATATTTTCGATCAAATTTATAAAAGAAATTTTCGATAAATCTTTACAAAAATTTACAAAAATCATGTAATGACAATTTTGCTAATCAGTACCCAGCAGTGAAGGGTATAAAAACGACTTTAAGGCAAAAACCCATTTTAATTGGAGAATATAATGAAAATGAACATAGAATAATAATTAAAAATATAGAGAGGAGGTGATTACAATAAGTTTGAAGGTATAACCCCAAATGGCCTTTTTACGCCAATAATTAAAACTGAATTAACTTCAAGTTCTTTTTGTTTTGATGTCAATAAGGATATAAGTCCTTTACAAATGTTAAAGAATGGTTTGGCTTTATTAAAGAATGTTTTAGACATTAAAAAACAACTGTTATAAAGGTTTCAGTGTTCGCTAAACAAAAACAAGCTTTTAATTTAACATTTTGGTGGATGTTATGTTAGTAACTTAAATAGGCCAATGTTAAAAATACAAAATTAACTTTCTATTTTTTACTTGGAATTTTTTGTTTAATTATATTTTTCATAACATAAACTAGTTTGAATGTAACCATTAATTATTTTGTTGACTCAAAGCTACTGTAAAATTAGCACTCAATATAATATTTGTTAACTGGTAAATTTAAGAAAAGTTTTATTCAATTGAAGTGACTTTTAAACAGGTTTTTCTTAAACAATATTAATGTGTGGTTTGTAAATATTGAAAGCAACCATGTACTAAGTTGAAGAGACGCCTACAAAGCAATAGACTAGCAACAATGTCGGTTAAGTTAATTGATCTGTTTGGAAATTTAAAACGTTGCATTTTATTTAAATTGTAACAGGTGGTTGGTTGAGTGATTTATTTTTTACTAATAATAGCAAACAACATTTAAATACAAAAATAATTCTTGCAAAAAAAAACCGATTCAAAACAGATAGAAGGACATCAATTCTAAACTAAAAATGTAAGAAGTAATCTGTAAGAATTAGATTTAAACCAAATAAAAGATGCTCCAAAATTAGAGGAAAAAAACTAAAGACTATGTGAATGTCAAGCCTCTCCCTATTACTGTTCAAAAGTTAAGCTATTTTCACCAGCATCCGTATTTTATGGGGACACTATTCAATCCTCTGTCTAAAACGGTTTCAAAGATAGGGTCACATAGATCAAATAACATCACCTATTGGGACACCCTTTAATTTACAATTTTAAATTAAAGACCTGTTGTTATAGAGGACTTGGCCACAAAGAATCTTTGTAAATTTCAACTATCTGTTTATAACGGTTCAAAAGTTTGGCCATGTATATCAAATTACATGAACTCTTGGGACACCCTTTACATTATAATTCCAAACATTTATACTTTTTATTATACCAGAGAAACTAGTGGACATTCTGCCTAATTTTCAAGTGTTCGTGTTTAACGGTTCAAAAGATATAGATCAAATTACATAATTTATGGGGACACCCTTTAGTTTCTAAATTCAAATTGTATACTTGCTATAGTGGACTTTGCAATACAGGTTCCTTGTAAATTTGAGCTGTCTGTCTCTAACAGTTCAAAAGTTTGGCCACATACATAGAATTACATTAACATATACACCCTTTTATTTTCAAATTCAAATTTTATACTTTTTGTTATAGATGACTTGGCAAAACAGGTTCTTTGTAAATTTCAGCGGTCTGTGTACAACTGTTCAAAAGTATGGCCATATACATCAAATTAAATGAACTATTGGAGCACCCTTTAATTTAAAATTTTGAATATTTATACATTTTATTATAACGGTCATAGTAATCGACATTCTGTCAAATTTTCAAGATTTTGTCTATAACGGTTCAAAAGATAGGCCCAAATAGGTCAAATTACGTCACCTATGGGGACACCCTTTAAATTTTAAATTTATTTTTTTATTACTTTCTGCTGTTGGGAGCTATAACGATAAGCAATTTTTTTAAAATTTTAATTTGGTGCCCTTTACGGTTCTTAATACATGTAAAAAACATGTATGTTGTATGGGGACACCCTTTAATTTTTAATATAATGAACTGTTTTTAAAACGGGACCAACCTAAATGCATAACCTTTCAAATAACGAAACAAATTTTTTTTCATACATAAAAAAACAACATTCAGACGAATTGATATCTTCCTTCTTTTTTGAAGTCGGTTAAAAAAGAAAAGCAATTAATTTTTTGTTTATTTCTGCTGCTTACATTATTGCTGTCGTTTTCAATAAATTAAGTAGCTGACTAAACGACGACAATTGCCTTCACAGGAATATGTGGTCGTGTAGTTGTGTAGCCTGCAGTTGTCTGTGAGTTTAATGCATTATCACCAACATAAACGGATGATATGTATGTGAAAATGGAGTTAAGTGGCAATAGCAGACAGCTTATGTCATAATGAACATTCTAAAGATCTATCCGCACCTATTCATAAATTCTTTTTTTACTACAAGATGTTAGAAAAACGTATTTCAGTCTACTCCCACAATGGAAATGAAAAAATTAATAAATTCTTCTTAAAAGGTTATAAAGATAAAGAATGAAATAATGATTGATTTTATTATTATTATAAAGTTTTACATAATTTCTAAGTTTTAGAGTTTCAATGGTGTTTTGGGAAAGTGAGCGAGCGGTTTATTTTTTTTTACCAAAAAATCTTTTATTGTAATTTTATTGCATTGAATTTTATTATTATTAATAAATTCTTATCTTCAAACTTTATTCAATGTTTATTATAAGAATAAAAACCAAACTTTTTCAGCGGATTTCTTTTTCATCAAATAAGACGGGTTTTTTATTGCCAATAATAAGTTGTCTATCATATAAAACTATTTTTTTACCACGATATTTTTTTTTTTATCAAAAATGATATTAAATAGATTTTTAATGTGTTTTTAATCAAAATCTTTTTTAGTTTAACTTTCAGTTTTTTGGTAAAATTAAATTTTTTATTTTTTATCTTATCGTTAGATTTCTGAATAATTTTCAAATTAACAATAAAAAAAATAATAATAATTTTTGATAACATATGCATACATACAGGATATACATCTTTTTAAAAATATTTTTTTTAGCCAGAATGGAATTAAAAAAATAAAAATAAATAATGCTACGAGATTTTTTAACAAAATTATATGATTATTTAGAAATATATGTATGTTTATTTATTATTTAATTTAATATTTTTTCTTACGAATTTCCCTTTATTATATTTGTAATTTTTTTTTTTTTTTGTTTCAAAGAAATTTTTTCAATTCCGATTTTTAGTTCAATTTTTCAATTCTTGTCAAAACTTTCTTAGCGAAAAATTATTTAATTATAGTTGTATATTTATATTTATTCATATTTATTTATATGAAAAATTATTTTTTTTTAATTTTTAATTTTTAATTTTTTTCCCTATGTAAGCGATATATTTTTTATAAAAAAATGTTGTTTACCATAAATCCCTTATTTATACACAAATAAATTCTTCTCTTAAAAGGTTTACACGAGTTCCTTTTAAAGCTTTTTTCCTACCAGTTTTTAACAGTTAAAACCCACCAAAACGTTTCATGCTCAATCTACTATTGAGATAATAAAGTTATACTGCAAACACTTTATCATTTGAAAAAATTTTATTATATTTATAAAAAAAAGCATTATATACACCTACGCTCATAACAGCTGGCGTTTATGTTTTATGGCAAAAAAATGGGAAAGAAATACTGTTTAACATCAGGTGCATTAAGCCATATAAGTGTCATTATTATTATCAGCATCAACGACATCGCTAACATTATTTTCATCCTTATCACCAAGATGGTTCAAATAGCAACAACCTGAAGAACTTATCTATAATAAATTCATGTTTAATGAGGGTTGTTTCATATTTAAGAAAAAAATATAATTTTATAACTAAATTTAAAACTTACTATTAAATAAAAATATAAAAAAAATAATCTACTAAGGCAACTTTGTATTTGATAAAATAAAAAAATTATATCGTATAAAGATTTTAACATAAATCAATCAAAAAATATTTTTCGAGTGTTTGTTTTACATTTGCTTACAAAACTCCCCTCTGACAACATCCCGAACAAACTTCATAATGGAAAGATAATACTTTTTCTTGAACTTGACTTGAAATGAAAACATAAAAATAAATAAGACATCTTTATGTTTTCAATAATCAATAAGTAAAAACATTTATAAGTTTAGTATAAAAAAATGAGGAAAAATACAATTGGGGTAGAGATAAATTACTTTTTAAAACGAAACTCTTTTCATCGTAGATTTCGTTCACTAAAATTGTTAGACTAAAATATTTTTCGATATATGTATATAAAGGTTTTTGGGAATATAAATATTAATTATTTAATATTGAATTTTTGTTATAAAATGTCATGGCTAATTAGCATAATATTAAATGATTAAAATATTATTCTTTTTAAACATATACGTGTTAAACAAAAACTTTATTAAAAAGATTTAAAAAAACATATTTTTTTTCATTAAAAACATTAAAAATTTTTATCACTAAAAATTATTTAGTGATAAAAACTTTTTTTTCATGAAAAAAATTTTTAGCACAAAAATTAAAATAAAAATTTTTAGCACAAAAAATTTTTATTCACTAATGAATTTTTTTCACTAAAAATTGTTATCATTAAAGTTTTTTTTTTTCACTAACAATTTTTATAAATAATACAATTTTTATAATTTAAAATTTTTTTAACTAATAAAAATATTTATAACTAACTAATTTTATAACTAAAAATTTATATAAATACAAAATTATAACTATATAACTTTTTTTATAACTAAAAATTTCTTATAACAAAATATTATTTAGTGATAAAAACTTTTTTTAATGATACAAATTTTTAGAACAAAAAAAGTTTTTTTCATTAACAAATTTTTTTTCAATAAAAATTGTTATCATTCACTATTTTTTTTTATAACTAAATTTACAAAATAAAATACTTATAACTAATAAAAATTTGTATAAAAAACTAATTTTATATCTAAACATTTATATAACTACAAAAAAGTCTCTATAAGAAAAAATTTTAAAAATAAAAATTTTTATAAGTAAAATTTTTATAACTAATAATTTTTAGTAATAAAAAATTTTTATTACTATCATTTTATATTAATTTTCGATTTTTTATTACTAAAATTTTTATCACTAAAATTTTTATCACTAAGATTTTTATTCCTTTAAATTGTTTTCACTAAAATATATTTTTTAATGATAAGTATTTTAAGCACAAAAAATTTTATGGAACTAACAATTTTTTTTTTATTAAAAATTGTTAATATTTGGGTTTTTTTACACTAACAGTTTTTATAACTAATAAAATTTTTACAAACGATTTTTATAAATTTTATAACAAAAAATTTTTAAAATTTTATAACAAAAAATTTTTATATTTTTATTTTTATATTTTTATTTTTATATTTTTATTCCTAAAAATGTCTTTTATAACTACAATTTTTACTATTAACATTTTTTATTAATTTCCGATTTTTTATCAATAAAAATTTTAATCACTAAAATTTTTATTCCTTAAATTATTTTCACTAAAATATATTTTCACGAAAAAGTTTATAAAAACTTAAATTCAAACATATGAAAGTGATTTTTTAAAATCTTCAAGTAAAATATCTATTTACTGATAAGACCTTAAATATATAAATAAATGCAACACTTGCCCTACACATACAGACAAAAATAATAAATAATAATTTTTTCAGTTTATGATTTTTTAATTCAGATTTTCTAGTAATATAATATTTTTTATAACAAATAGTATTAAAATACAATACGTGTAGTATCCATTAAATTATAGTTAAATGCAATATTATCGACACAATTGTTGTCATAATTAAGTTTTTATTTTAATTTAGAATTAATTTGTGTTGTTTTTGCTTTCATTATGTATTAATGCTTTCATAAAAATATTTTATTACTTTTTTGTCAGTTTACAATTTTGTTTATTCAAATTTTAAAATTTATTACTGACTTAAAATAACTAGACGTGTTATGTTAATGAATTTGTGGTTTTTAAATTAATATTAATTTAATGGTAAGATTTATTACCATAAATCATCAATTTTGTTGTAACTGGGGGATTTTTCATTATGATCACCTTTTAGTGAGGGAAGCAATACGGGTTTGAGAGGCAGTTTGATACAGGATAAAACTAGTTTTTTCTAAATTTTATTAAAAGTTCAGTCTATATCTTAAAATAGCAAACCTCGGCTACATTATTGCCAAACACAGTTAAGCGCTATCACCCCTAGTTTGAATGAGATATTAGACAAAAACTGATGATGACACCTTTTTTAAAGTGCCCTTTCCGTATCTTTCGAGCACAATAAATCAAAAATGGTCACCAATTACGCCAAACTGAGTATACTTAACAAAATTATTATTATAAATATATTTTATATAATATTAAAAATATTAAAAATTATTAAATATTTTATATGATATTAAAAATTATTTTTTTTAGAAGTTAAAATTTTATATAAAGCCAGATTATTGATTAAAATATTCATAACTAAAATGATTATATGTGATTCTAAATATGTATGTTACAAAGAACTACATAAATAGCAGCCTAGAAGTTGTTTAAAAATTACTATATTTTTGTGAACATGTCCCACTGTTCATTGTTACGATCTTTTGATCCCTATTTTCAAAGCTATAGGTTTTTACCTGTTTTTTTCGAGGGCTTAAAGATAAGTTGGTTACTATTTTTTAAACAAATTAAATATTTAATAAATTTAATTGTAATACGAAAGTCACTAAACTAAAACATATTCCAACCAGTTTAATAAAAAAAAAATTCTAAATAAAAATACTAACAATTTAACGTCATAATTTGTCCTTCATTTGCATAAGAACAAGTTTTTTTTTGCAAAAATATTCAACCACAAAAAAACAGTGGCCTGTCCCATTTGGCAAATATATGATATAATAAACGTAACAGATAACACAACACTCTTTTGGAAATGAACATTTATGATTTGTTCGATACTCTAATCCGAGATGGAAATTAGTTTTAATTGTAAAAGATTAAACAGCAGGAAAAGGAAAAAAATCTAAGTAATATCGCTATATGCTGGTTAAATCTACCTACCGCTCCCTATTGGTATTTTATTCTGATTTTCAGAGCAAAATCAATTTCCGAACAGAATGACAATTTTCAAGTATAAGGAAGAGTTAAAAATAAGTCTTAATAAAATTATTTATTTTTGTATTTTTAGTGGTCTAGTGTACTTCATCAAATATTTGCCAAGTGTGAAGATGTGTACCATAACTCATACTTAAAATACACTAGATAAGCTCTGAAATTAAAACCTGGGATTTTTTTATATTAAAAATAGAGAATATAAATACAAGTATATTCAATATTGACGTTTCTGTGCAAAGAAAAAAATCTTCTAAATTAAATTTTTTTATTTTAAAAGCAGTTGCAACAGCAACAAGAACTCAAAGTTGTAAATGAATTTTAATATAAAGAATAAAAAAGTCACGAACTTGTAATTATTTATTTTGATTTAGAAAGTCAAAATAAAAATCTTGTTAAAAACAGTTTCATTTTCAAACGTTTGTGTTGTGGTGTCTTTTCAGTAGAAACAAAAACAAACAAAACTGTGAGTGTTGCTCAATAGTAACAAATTAAAAAAAAAAAAAAAAAAAATAATAAAAACAAAATTGTTTATCTTTTTTTCTTACTTTTTATTTATCTAACTATTAATTGATATTTTTGTTTAATGTTTCTTTAGTTTGTGTATTAAAGTCTTTACTAGTGGTTGTTTCAACAAAACAGCGTAATAAAATATTTGTTAAAATTTTTATCTTTAGAGAAATGATTGAATGAACAGTGCATAAAGTTTTGAAAACAAAATTAAAAAATATATCTTTACTAATAATTGTCTTTTGAAAAATCTTTTAAAAATTATAAAAATAAAAATAAACAGTTTCTATTAAAAACCTTTTAGAACCTCTTAAAACAATTTAACTAAAATCATCTATTTTAGTCTAAATTTATTAAATATAAAAATAAACTGCAGAATTTTATTTAAATTAAAAATATTTGTAAAAAATATTTGGGTATTCACGAAGTGTCGCAAAGTCGTATTGTCGTGAATAAGATTCAAAAATACTACAGCGTAAGTCAGTGTGCAATTAAAACATAAATAAAAAATAAGGAATTTTACTACCCAAGATATAAATTGCTAAAAACTGAACTTAAATAAAGTATTCTTTTTTAACCTTTAAACTGCAGAAATTTATTTATATTTATAATTTTTGTAAAAACCAATTGAGGGATTTCACGAAGTGTCTTGAAGTCGTATGTGAAGAACATCAAAAAATACCACAGTTGTAAACAAACCCTATGGACACAGTGTGCTATTAAAAAATAAGGAACTTTAGTACCAAAATATAAATTGTTAAAAATTTAACTGAAATAAAATATTATTTTTAACTTAACTTAAATTTAATATAAATAAAAATAAACTTCAGAAATTTATTTAAACTTATAATTTTTGTAAAAACCAATTGAGGGATTCACGAAGTGTCGTGAAGTCGTATGTGAAGAACATCAAAAAATACCAGAGTTGTAAACAAACCCGATTAACTCAGTGTGGTATTAAAAATTAAATAAAAAAATAAGGAGTTTTAATACCCAAAATATAAATTGTTAAAAACTTTACTTAATAAGTTAGCAAAAATAAAAAATATTTTTTTAACCTTAATTTAATATTAATAAAAATAAACTGCAAAAATTTCTTTAAATTTATAATTTGTGTAAAAAATATTTGGGGGATTCACGAAGTGTCGTAAAGTCATATATGAAGAACATTCAAAAATACCACAGTTGTAAACAAACCCGATTAAGTCAGTGTGCTATTTAAAAATAAATAAAAAAATAAAGAATTTTACAATCAAAAATCTAAATTGTTAAAAACTTAATTAAAACAAAAAATTCTTTTGTAACCTAAATTTAATATAAATAAAATAAACTGCTCAAATTTATAAATTTATAATTTTTGTAAAATTTTTTTTGAGGTATTCACGAAGTGTCGCAAAGTCGTATGTGAAGAACATCCAAAAATATCACAGGTGTAACTTAGTGTGCTATTTAAAAATAAATAAAAAATAAATAAATATCCAAAATATAAGTTGTTAAAAAAAAACAATGCCAAATACAAGTGGAGAATACAGTTGAAAAACAAAAATATTGCAATTGATTATTAAAAAAAAATATATATAAATTACTACAGAGGAGGAGGAAGCTGTCGAAGACCTCCTTTGCCACTGCCCTGCGTTAGAATACCAACGCCTCCAGTACCTTGGACAAAGGTGCTTTGCAAGCCTCTCCTGTGTCTCCATATTGGGATCAAGCAGGATTAACTCCTTTCTGAGGAGCAGCGGATGGTTTTCTAACTAACCTCCACTTGACGAGGCATAGACAATCTCGTTAACAACCTGGCTTGACCAACCTGCCCTCCGTTGGCTACCTCTCCACATTTCTGACTCTTCTCTTTCTACCTTTAAACTGTTTGTCTGTCTGTCTGTGACATTATCCTATGTCTTCTTTCAACGCTTTTTTTCTCTCGCTCTCTTTTCTATCTCTCCCTTTTTCCTCTCCTCTTTTGCAGGTTACACAAAGGGCCCAATACTTGGACCCAAGTGAGCTGCATTGGAACTGCCTGCTTAACCTGACCTATTACAGCAAATATCTTGTTTAATTATTATAGTACTTTTTTTATTTGAAAGGCAATAACAATAATTTTAAAAAATTTTGAACATTTTTCAAACAAAAAAATATTCTGTTGTATTGTTGTTGCATCGGCTATATTATTGTACTAGCTGTGCCCGCCACGACGTGGTCGTTCTGACAATATCTTGCTCGATTTTGCCTTGAAAGTATTCCAAACCAATTGTAAGACTCCTTTTTTATAGTTCTTCAGTTATGGTTTATGTATTTATTTTATATAAATGTACCCATCCCTGGATAAAATTGTAAAATACATAAAAAATTCTAAAAATTATTGTAAAGCTCTGTAAAAGTTGTTTAAAATATTTTATTAGCGTTGTAATTCCACAAATTAAATACAAAATTTATTCAATTGGCGCCTAATGATACGCAATAGTTTTTAAAATATTTCAGTTTTAAACCGAAAATTTCAGTATGTACCTTTAAACCGGAAATTGCGCTTCTTCTCCACTTTCTCTTGGAAATGAGACATTTTGCGGAAAAAAAGTATCCTATATTGGAAGAAGGATGCCAAGGTACTCCGTCACAAAATTTAGTTAAAATCCATTCAGTAGTTTTTTTGTGATGCGAACACAAACGAAAAGCAGACAGACAGACGGAAATGACTTACTATTTTATTATATTTATAGATTGCAATATAATAGTGAATTTTTTAGTGGGAAAATTACATTAAAACCTGTGATATAAATTTATTCTTTAATTTTAAATGTTTTTTAAAAAGTTGTATTAACTTCATAGCAATGGGATGCATATTGTTGTTTAAAACCAAAAATTATAAATTTTACCAAATGTACACTAAAGTGTTTTATGATAGTTAGCATTGGGAACGTTCATAAGACGTAACTGTTGCGCAACGGTTGAGTATTTGTCTTAGAAACGGCTTGTTGACTAGTTGCGCTCAACTCAACAGTTGGGTATTTTTTGTATCATAAAATATTTTAGCTACCTAAAGTCAACATGTTGTGCTCATCTTAAATAGCTAATAGAAGAGCGTTATACCCTTTCTTATCCATAATTTTCAGCTAACGTAATTAATTTAAATTATTTCTTTTGTTCCTTTTTTATTTATTTTTTAATTGTTTACATTTATCAGCTCTTTATTTTGCAGTTTCTAAGACGTAACTCTTGAGCTCAACAGTTGGCAATAGTTTCGTAGCAATTGAGCTCAACATTTACGTCTTACGAAGGTGCCCATTGTATTTAGTTGCTAATTAGCAGTTAAATTTCATGCTATCAAGTCTATTTTTGGAAACTTTTGGTGGAGTAACCTATAAACTCATAAAATTTTTTACATTTCTAGTTTGATTGGCTGGTGGAGTACCATTAAAACTCAAAATAAAATTGGTGGAGAGCACTTTATTCTGGGCGAGAATACCAAGAGTAACTAATTCTTACACGAAGGTGTAGATATGTCCACCAGCAGTTCTTGTTAGTGGCTCCTATTCATGAGCTAATCTTGCAATGTAACTTAAATTAAATTGGCCAACATATTTATAACCTAAAAAAGAAAATTATACTTATTTACGTTTTAAAAAGATATTCATTATTTTTATTTTTTTTTTTATTTATAACCCTACTTTTTGATTAACTTTCCCATCAAAAATATATATGTATGTCCTTTTATGTGTTATGAAAACTTTTTTAGTTTAACAGTTAAAAAAAAAATTTATACGTGAAATTGTTAGTGCACAAAAAAATAAATAATAAATAAAACAAAATAAAATGATTTAAAAAAAAAATATGAATTTAATTGAGTAAAAAAAAGGTTTCAAATATTTTTAAAAAATATCACATAAATCAATTATTAAGTAAAACTATAAAATTCAAACAATAATTTCCACGTGTGTATATTCTTCATGTTTGTTTTCATATTTTTATTAAGTGAAGCGAAAAATATAAACATTTGTTTTGAAAAAAAAAATAAAAATAAACAACAAATTTATTTTCGTTTGTGTGAACAAATCAAAATTTTAAATAGTCGCTGGCTATAAATATTCAAATAAAACATTTTAAAATTAAATATATTAGTTTTAGAAGGTAAGCTATAAAATTGATAAATAGATTTGAATAATAATCTTTGCATCACTTTTTATGATTTTAAATTCAAAGAGCGGGATAAACTACGTCATTCGTCATCGATTTAACTCATGAAATAACACACTGTGTAATTTTTTAAGTCAAGGCAAAATAACTATATACGGACACCACTACGTCATAAAAGACCAAAAAAATAGACCCCTGTCTCCCAGTTTTGCCCAAAGTCCACCAGGTTTTTTTTTTATGGGCTCTCAAAAATGTGGGGCCTCGATGTCATTTTTGCAAAAAAATGATCATTTACTCAAGCTCATATTTTGCAAACCGTTTAGAATTTTGATATACTCTCTGAGGCAAAGTTGTAGCTCTTGTCATAAAGAACAAAAATTGTTAAGATATAAAATCAAAGAATCTTCATCTTCAAGGTCAAAATCGCAAAAAACTTTAAAAAATTCAATTTTTTTTTACCTTTTTTCCCCTGTTCAGGTCCATAGGTAGCAAACCGTTCAAAATTCAAGGAAACCATCAACTACAAAAATGAACCTAAGATCTCAGTAAACAACTTTCTAGAATAGGAACTAGGAATTATTCTTAACACCGTTTAGGTAGCCGCAAAAGTGAAAACGGTGTTTAGGTAGCGCTTAGATAGCCGCAAAAGTGAAAACGGTGTTAAGAATCATTCCTAGGAAGTTCATATGTTCTAGAAAGTTGTTTACCGAGATCTTAGGTTCATTTTTGTAGTTGATTGTTTCCTTGAATTTTGTAACGGTTTGCTACCTATGGACCTGAACAGGGGAAAAAAGGTAAAAAAATTGAATTTTTTAAAGTTTTTTGCGATATTGACCTTGAAGATGAAGTTTTTTTTTATTTTATATGTTAACAATTTTTGTTCTTTATGACAAGAGCTACAACTTTGCCTCAGAGAGTATATCAAAATTCCAAACGGTTTGCAAAATATGAGCTTAAGTAAATGATCATTTTTTTGAAAAAATGACATCGAGGCCCCACATCTTTGAGGGCCCATAAAAAAAACCTGGAGGACTTTGGGCAAAACTGGGAGACAGGGGTCTTTTTTTTTGGTCTTTTATCACGTAGTGGTGTCCGTATATGGTTATTTTTTTCCGTGTTGCACTGTGTAATTTAATAAAGAAAATTTTAAAAGAAAATTAATTAAGACGAATACCTAAATTAATCCCTAATTTATAAGACAAAATTACTGATCTAGAAAAGCTGTATAATGGAGATAATTTAAGACCAAGGTGTCTGATTTTCCAATATACTGGACAGTGGGACAGAATCAAAATATTTTGGAAATAACTCAGCCATTTGTAAAGGGCTACGCCCATTGATCCCAAATCTGGCATGAGCATAGCATTTGCCAGGGGTGGCTCTATGTGGTCTCAAAGTTAGATACCTCGCACCTGCAAATTCTGTTAGAGTTTGGCATTTCTTCAATTTTCGTTGGATTTAAAAGTTTAACATGGTATTAAAGGTCTTGTTAATACCTATCAAATGATGGTTTCATCTGTGAATTATGTTTTATAATGAGCATGAGGGTCCAGCTTTTTTCATAATATTTTAAACAATTTTCAGAAAATTGTTTTTAGTTTTTTTTCCCACAGTTAGTGAGGGCAATTTAAGATATTTTGAAAAAGTTTCAAGATTATATATTTTTTGAGTTAAAAACTAGACGATTTTCAATTTAAAAGTTCCAAAAGTATTGAATTTTTGTGTATTTATTCTAAAAATGACCGTCAATCTTATTTTTTTTTTTTAATAGAAAAAAATTTCTTAAGGAATTTATAAAAAATGTATATCTCTGTCTATGCTAACAATATGTACGTACGTTTAAACCAACTTTCGTGTAAAATTGCTCACCCCTGTAGAAGATGGAGGTCCTTCAATTTGACCTACTTTACATCGAAATTTTGACTATAGGCTATATGTTCTAAAATTCCAAAGCTGAGATCGGGAAAAGAATACTGCCGTAATAAAGCTATGCATGCTCCCAACTATTGCTGAAAGTACTGGGTGAACCATTTCGAGGTTCATTTTTTTAATAGCCTTTTTTTGACACATCACGTGTGAGTCGTGTCATGTTATTTTTGTTTAGTATTGTTTGGCATTTGATAATGCAAAGACTTACGCCTGAAACGCTTCGCTCTATGGGGTTCCAAAAAAACTTCCAAAAAGATCCGACGTTTTCGAGGCAAATTTTGTTTAGCGATGAGTCCCATTTCTGGCTCAATGGGTATGTAAACAAAAGAAATTGCCACATTTGGGACAAATAGCAACCTGAAGAGATTCAAGAGCTGCCACTTCATCCAGAAAAAACAACGGTTTGATGTGGTTTGTGGGCCGGTGGAATCATCGGTCCATATTTCTTTAAAAATTATGCCGGTGCGAACGTAACCGTCAATGGCGACCGTTATCGTGCCATGATAACTGACTATTTGATGCCTAAAATTGAAACTCGTGATTTTGGCGACATTTGGTTTCAGCAAGACGGCGCCACTTCCTACACATTGCATCAATCAATGGATTTATTGAGACAACATTTCGGTTAGCACATAATTTCACGGTTTGGGCCGGTCAATTAGCCACCAAGATCGTGTGATATCACACCGTTAGACTTTTTCCTGTGGGGATAAGTCTAAAGTTTATGCGCACAATCTCGCTTCGATTTAGGACTTGGAGGAAAACATCACGCGTGTCATGCGCCACTTACCAGTCGAATTGCTGGAATGATTCATCGAACATTGGACTTAATGAATGGACCATCTGCGACCTAGTAATGGCCAAGATTTGATGGACATAATTTTCAAAAAATATATGCCAAAAAATGTTTTTTTAAATGAGAATAAACATTCTCCATTAAATTTCAGTTTTCTGTGTTTTTTCTTTAAAAAAGTAGCGAACCTCGCAATGGATCACCTCTTATTTCATTTATTTTGTGAATTGTAGGATTTCCCTCACCGTTTGAACCGTTTTAAAGGGTTAAGCAATTTAATTTAAACGATGTAAAATTTAGTAAAAAATCGCAGAATTGCAATTGAATAAATTTCAATAATAATTTTAATTATTCAATTATAATAATGTTTTTACTAAAGCATCTCTTTTATATTTATAATCGTGTTGTAAATAATTCCACTTAAAATCCGTTTAGAAACCATAAACCTTGCACTAGCGAGTTTTGCATATTTACCTCTATAAATTTTATTTAAATGAAAAACATTATAAAATTCAAAATATCTGATATCTTATACTCTTTCGCAAATTACCTAATCAAGTAAGAAAAACTAACACCTGTTAAACTAAAAAAAAATATCTACAAATATACAAATATGTCAAGTCGTGATCGCTTTGTCGCTCTTATTTCGTAACACGCTTGTAAGGTTAAATTAAATATTAGTTTCACTTCTAATCGTGTTCTCGATAAGGTCAGTTTTTGATTGAAATGTATAACTTTAAACAATATTTAACCACAGGTGTAATAAATACAGAAGAAAAAATAATTTATTAAAATATAGATTTACCTTAATGCATGTGAAAATATTCCACGACTTCTTTTTAGAGTTGTATTTTTAAATAGATAATATTAAACAAGTGACATTAAAGAGGAACTTTTCAAAAGTACTTCATAATATGAGAAAATAATTTTTAAAAAATTCTTTAGGAAAAAAATCTTATAAGAAAATAAAATTTAAAAAAGTACCTCCTAGAAAAATAGCTTTTTACAAAAGGTATACGCTTTAAAAATGTACCTCGAAAAAGAAACATAAAAAGCATTAAAAACACTAATTTTTGAGAAAGTATCTTAAAAAGTACTTTTAAAAGGGTAACACCTACTAAAGTACTTTTTAACAAGTATCCACGAAAAGAAGTATAAAATAGATTTTAAAAAGTATGTAACTATAAAATTATTCTTCATTAAATACTGAAAAGTCATTAAAGAATATCTTTTTAAAAATGTACTTTTTTTTAAAAAGTACCTGTATATAAAAACAGAAAACTAAATTTTAAAGTAAGTGCTTTTAAAAAGCAGTGACTTAAAAAAAAACTAAAAAAGTATGTATTTAAAAATATTCTTCATTTAATAATGAAAGAGTAGTAACTTTTTAAATGTGCCTTTGAATAACCATTAAAAAAAACTAAATTTAAAAATAAGTACTTTTCAAAAAAAAAAAAAAAAAAAAAATTGGTTTTTAAAGAAGTATCTTACGAAAACAACTACCTTTAAAAAACTGTCTTTTGTAAACCTTCCTCTGTTCAAAAGTACCTTCTTAAAAAGTACCTTTAATATTAATTACTCACTAAAAAAGTTATCTGTTGCCAAATACTTTTTAAGAGTTTTTGAAGGTTAACTTTTAAGGCAAGAAACTTTTTACAAAAGTACTTTTTAGCCTAAGGAAAAAATTACCTTAAAAATATTTTTCTAAGAAGTACTTTCTTAAAGAATGCCTTTCAACGAATTATCTTTTACAAAAATAAAAAAAAACTGTCTTTTAAAAAGTAACATCGTAAAAATTACCTCATTGAAAAAAGTATCAGTATAAAAGATTTTCCAAAAAATTACTTAAAAATTATTTTCAAAAATTGATTTTAAAAGTATCTTTTAAGGTACAAAAATAGTACCTTCTAGGAAAGAAACGTTAAAGATACACTTTTTTAAAAGAAAGTTTTAGTGGAAAAAAATATTTTCTTTTAGAAAGGCAATTTTTACAAATAAAACACTTTTTTAGAAAATTACCTTTTTGAAAAAAATACTTTATTTTAACAAAACTACTTTTTATAAAAAGTAACTTTGTTAAAAATTTAATTAAAAACTACCTTTAAATAAAAGGGTGCCTCCATGGGCTAATAGGTAGTGTGCTAATCTATTAGTACGTGGTTGTGGGTTCGATTCATACAAAAGACTCTGGTATTTTTCACTACGAGTTGGCAGGAAGCCAAGGAAGGTGCTTGACTATAATCTGAAATAGTGATAGGTCACGAAAACTTCAAGTATTATCTGGCCAAGCTTAAAATCGAGGCAGGACGATAATACAGTCTGTGTCGGGAAAGAGGCTAAGACGGCAGATGTCCGGTATACTGGTCCCACAGGCTGAAATATAGTGATTGTAGATGCTGGGGAGACTTTAGCCTTACACAACTGTTAGCAATTACCATATATTCGGTGATGAGAAAGAATGTCGACACATATCAGTCGCCAGTCTGAAATCACTACAGTCGAGAGTAAATGGCTAATGACAGCACAAGACTCAATAAAAGTAAGGTATTCAGTCGTAAATTCCCAGTCGGATACCAGAAATCATTAAGAAAGAAAGGGGGTCCAAAAGGGGCCCATAACATTAGTGGTTAGCTGCGGATTCCCCCTGTAAAAAACAAAAAACAAATCTTTAGAGAAAAGTAACTTTAAAAATAAAATTTTTTTAAGTACTTTTATGAAAAGTACCTTTTTTTATAAAATACAGAAGACTTTATCTTTAGAAGTATATAATTTTCAAGCTAATAAGGCCTAAAGTGTTTTTATGTAAATAAAAAACGAGTTTTATTACATGTTTCCCCAACGTTTCGTGAATTTTATTTTCACTTTCTCAAGGGGTCGTCTATTTAATTTAAAAAGAAAATTTCAACACGGTTACAATTTAAAATTTTTTGTTTAAGAAAATTAAGAATACTTACAATATAAACTAGGATTACATTAGTATTAATAACAATACTTTTACAAATAACAATAACAAACAAATAAACATGAATTTTTTCCACACACAAACTTAAAAATTAATATCACAGGCTGTTGTTTACAATATTGCAAGTTTGTAACTGGCGCTTAAACCATCTGTGTCCTCTTTGATGTTCATTGTTTTGTTTATGTTTTGCTGGATTCTCAAGCTTTCTATTGTGTAACTCTTTCTCTCATTAGTCACTTTGTCCAGTATTTTTATATTGTGGAAATCAGGTGTATGTTTTGTTTCTGATATATGTTGTGATAATGCCGTATTTCCTTGTTTTTATTTATATCGGCTTTGTGCTCATTTAATCTTGTCTCCAAACTTCTCTTTGTTGTTCCAATGTAAACAAGATTGCAGTTGTTGCTGTTGTCTCCTTTACAAGGGATTTCGTAAACTACATTGTTTTGTTGTAGCATCTCTATTGGTGTTTTTGTTTGTGTAAATATTACATTTAATGTTTTGTTTGGCTTGTAAGCAAAGCATATATTATTTTTATTTATTGTTGTTTTCATATTCTTATTGGCGGTAAGGCCAGGTATGTATTTTACACTGTAAACACGTTTATCTGTATTAGAGTTACCCTCTTCGTTATTTTGTGTGGGTTTGTAGGATGATATTAAGGACTTTATTAATTTTATAGGGAAGCTATTATTTGTTAATATTTTGGTGATTTTTTGAATATTTTGTGTATAGAACTTTTGGTCGCTAATGTCAAGTACTCTTTGTATGAAGTTTTCTGCAGTATTTAGTATTTGAGATTTAGGCTGAGTTGCACTAAAGTTGATAATTCTGCCTGATGATATCTCTTTTGACTTTATGTTGAGCCATGTGTTGCGCAACATTGCTTAAAATATACTGCTTTGAAAAGTAAAAGATGCCTTAAAGTATGCAGTACCTTTAAATCGATAAAAAAATCGGCGTTCTTTCACTGCTTTTTCTCCACTTTCTCTTAGAAAAAAGATATTTTTGCGAAAAAGAGTATCCTATATTTAAATCAGGACACTAAGGTACATCCTTACAAAATTTTGTTAAAATCCATCTAGTAGTTTTATGGGTTGCGAACACAAAAAAGAACAACAGACAGGATGTAACTTACCATTTTATTATACGATACGAGTAGGTATAGATATATTTTTCTGCTACATTTCAATCGTATTTTGCAAAGATGTATGTTTTTATTTCTATTCTTTCTATCTTTTGTGGAGTATTTGCATATTCTTTAAGTCTGTCTGTTCATCCGTCTGTTTGTTTGTCTGTCTGTCTTTTTTTCTTTTATTTTTTAAAATTGTGCAAAGTACGAGTAATTGTCTATGGTATTTTGGAGCATTTCTTTTATATTTTTTCACACTGTTTTTCATTTATCTATTTAATTTTCATCATTTTCCAGATTATTTGCTTATTGAAATACCAACTACATGCTTGAGGAAGAATGATTCTAGATTTTTTTTTCTTTTTGAACATTAATGTTGTAAAAAATTGCAAACATGCTTTCCTAGCAACAATTTAACATTCATATCTTTTATTTTCTTTCAAGTGTGAATGAATTCGTTTTTATTATTATGTGGAAGAAGAAAAAAAAAATATCAAAAATAGAGATAACAGATGAAAAGTTGTTACAGTAACTATGGTACTATAAATGACTGACGATTTAATAAAATTCCCTGAATTTATAGACCTGATATGGAAATGTGTGTTTTTTCTTGGAGTAGCAAAAGACTATGATGCAAAATAAAGTAATTTTATTTTCTGAACATGTTTTTTGTAAATTCTTGTGTGGACCTCGTATAACATACTTCTTCAAAAACATAAAATACAATTAAACAATTAAATACAATTGTACTTATTAAACTCCGTAAATTTTGCAAACCTTTGTTTTTTAATTGTCTTCTTAAAAAAGAAACAAATTTTTAAATTGAAAATTCTTTTTATTGTAAAATTTTACTCTATCACTTGCCTAGTTATTATGTGTCTGCACATAAATAAATTACTATTTAAAAAACACATTAAAAACTTTATTGGCAAAATAAAATAAAAATTATGTTTACATTTTGCAATTTTAAACAATTAAAAGTGTTTGTTAGTTAAACAAACCCATATTTAAACAAAATAATTGTAAAAAGATTTCTTATCAGAGAGACACTCCTAATAATAGAATAATAAAATATGACCAAGAAATGTATTTAAATTTTATCATTATTTTATTTATAATAAAAGTCGTGACTACACAATGTTTATTCATTTTTGTACATCTAAGATATTGTTTTAATCGTGCTACAATAAGTTTTAGATTTGCAATTTATATGAAAATTAAATGAGATAGAAAAGTAATGAAGTACAACATGAATGATAAGTTTTAAGAGAAAATTTTCCTTCATACGTATAAATATTAGTTAATATAAAATTGTAAAAATATGCTTTTGGTAACTTCTTTTTTAACCCACCAAAAAAACATCTTCGAAAAATTTTTAGCATAAATTTTATATAAAAATATTTTTTTCTTGACCTACTTCATAGTCTTTATGAAGACAAACAAATTTATGGTCTGTTAGTATTATATATCATAGTCAAAATGTAGTCAAATCATTATCTATCCAATGTCTAGTAGCAGATAAATCATAGCCAAATCATGCACTAGGCTAAACATAATATACTTATGATTTTATCATATTTCAAATTCAAGTCAAGTCCTATCACAGTCAAAAAATCTTGTAATCACAAGGCCCATCATAGCTTAGCCTAGTTGGTCATAGCCAAGACATTAGACTGTCAACTTGATTAATCATCGCTCGATTAATCGTAAAATTTTAAGTCGATTAACTGTTCGAGAAAGAAAAATTTAAGATTTCGATTAAAAAAAGACTCGAAAAAATTATATCGGTTAATCGACATATCAGCTAAAATTTATTTATATTAAGTTCCTTTTTTTGCCGAATTTTTACTTGTTATTTGTTCGTTTAAAAATAATTTCAAACTAGACGTGTTTAGTAAACATAGGGTGAACCCATGAATTTTTTTCATTAATCGATTATGACTTTTTTTCCAAACATTTTGTATTCTGTTAAACATTGTTATAAAAAATATGAACATACTTGACGTGTGTTTTTAACATATTTATTATTTACTAGCTCTGCCCACACACGTTGTGCGCGTCCTGACAATATTTTGTTCGATTTTGCTTTGAAAGTAATCCGTGCCAAATTTTAAGACTCTTACGTATTTACTTTATACAAAGGTAACCAACCTTAGATAAAATTATAAAATTTATATAAAATTCTAAAAATTATTGTAAAGCTCTGTAAAAGGCGTTTAAAATATTTTAATAACAATGTAATTCCACAAAGTAAAAATAATTCATATTTTGTCATTATTTTAAAACAGCGCCATCTGTTGCGCAATCGTATTTAAAATATATCGCTTTCAAAAATAGAAGATGCCTTAAAGTATGCAGTACCCTTAAATCGGTAAAAAAATCGGCGTACTTTCTCTGAAAATAAGATATTTTTGTGGAAAAGTGTATACTATATTGGAATCGAGATACTAAGGAGCCTCCTCGCAAAATGTCGTTAAAATCCATCCAGTAATTTTTACGTAATGCGAACAAAAACAGACAGGCAGGAAATGTGTTACTGTTTTATTATATAGATATGCTGCATAATTCTAATCGTCTTTGTAGTGTATAATAGATAAACTGTAAACTGGCCTGTGTCTAAGTATCAGTTAAAGCTTGTTTCAGAATTCCTCTTACTACGAGGATTCCTTACATGTCCATGTATCTAACATATTTACATAAGTGTGTTTGAAGTGCAAAAGTCAACAATTAATATTTGCACTTCATGAACAATTTTATGTTTAAAATATAGTACCGAAATGTTCACCCATTTTTCATTCATGTATTTTTTAGCTGCATCTTCTTTTATATTCATTTATGAGAAATTTAATAAATGTTCAACGTTCATAATATTTATGAAAAAGAACTTTAATGAGAAGAAGCTAATTTATCACTCTTCATGTATGTTTATTGCAAAAAAGAAACAGGTACACGCATTCATGTATGAACATAGGCAGAACATTTTTTGTTGTTCATTTATGAGCGTGAAAAATAAATATAAAATTTTAGATTTCTCATTTATGACAAAAATCAAAAACGTGTTCCTTACCTTTTCCACATAACGACAAAATCATACCATTTATGAAATAATTCATATTTTTTGCTTTAATGTCACAATAAAATTACAAATTAAATTCTAACTTAATTATCGAGTATACTAACGAAGACCTTTACAGGTTGCAGTGAAATACATTTTGGGAATCGAACCCCTAGACTCATTAACCAACCCATTCACTGGTCACCTAATTCATATTTTATATTACCGAAAAACTATGAAATCAGTTCATATTACTTATGCTCAATATTTTTTATGTGTATTGGAAGAAGAAATGAAAATATTAAATGAAAATAATTTTCCAACTAAAATAAAGAAATGAATAAAATATTTTTAAAAATCATTTACAAGTGGTCATTAATAAAATAATTTATTAAGCAAATTTGTATGGTTGTATTTTCACATTGGATGCAAGTTTTTTTTTTGTAATTTTCGCGATTAATTCGAGTTATACGAGTAATTTAAAAACCTTAATCGATTAATCGTCGAAAATTTAAATTGCAAAATCGTTTATTATTTGCTCGAATAAAATCAAAACCGGATTAAATGGATGCTCTACTAGACATAGTATAGTCCAATTATATTAATTGTCTAATCATAATATACTAATTATAGAATAGTTATTGTCAAATTATGGCCTAGTCATATCATCGTGAAAGTCAATATCTCGTTTAGTTCAACTGCATATATACTCTATTTACACATACTTAGTCTATGCATAGTCTGATAATAATCAAATCACAGTCGTAGAATATTCATAATATAATACAAATATAGTCATAATCTATTCCTAGTCTAATCATAATATAGTGATGACCTGCTTGTAGTGAAGTCAAGGCATATGCAACTGAGCCATGACCACTTGTGGTTTCGTCATAAATTAGCTATATATTATTAGGCTAGCTATAGTCTAGCCATAATCTATTCATAGTCTAGTTATAATTTATGAATAATCTAGTCTAGTTATAGCCCACTTATAGTTAGTCATAGTGTAGTCACAGTTTTTCCATAGTTAAGTCCTAGTCTAGTTGTAGTATAGCCATTATTCTATCGCAAGCCAGTTATAGTCTAGACTTGGTTTGCTTAAGGCATTCCAAATTTAGTCTTAATCTTTACATGCTCGCAAATACAGCCTAATAATAGTTAAGTCATGGTATAGTCAAAGTAAATTATTAGTCATAGTCAAATAATTCCAATATGGTAGCTTAATAAAAGCTTTGCCAAAGTCTAGTTATGAGTTATGCTCTTGTAATAGTATAGTCATAGTCTACTCATGGTCTAGTGGTAGCATGTTCGTATTGAAATTATAGCCCAGTCATAGTCTAATCATTGTTAAGTCCTAGTCTAGTTATAGTCTAGCCATAATGTAGGCATAGTTTCTTTACTTGGTAGTCATAGTCAAGCCATTGTTTACCTAAATTTACAGTTTTTTTTTTTAAGACAACACAGGGAAATTTTTTGCTTGTCTGGAGAAAACACCCAGAGTCTTCGGTAGAAATCTAACGCCAGACTGATAGACTAGCGCTCTACCAATTAGCCTGTCGAGGCACTCGCCTAGTCTAGTCTGGCAAGTGTTTAGATAATATAATCGTCAAATAATAATAGTCTAGTCAAAGTTTAGTCATATGCTATTCTAGCATAGCTTTGTTATAGTCTAGTCCTAGTCATAAGCCAAACGTTTATTATTCCGCTTTTAGTTTTACCTTTAGCTATATAACATTCACGTCATTTTGCATCGCTATGCAAATGAATGCTATAGCATTTACGTCTGAGAACGTGTTAAGCGCAGAATAAATAACTGCATTTTGAAAATATGTGTTAACACATTCACGGAAACTAAAATCTCAGGAAGCTGCAAAAATAGGCATAAATGCTGTTCCGCTTTTAGTTTTAGCTTTTAGCTAAATAGCATTCACGTCATTTTGCATTGCTATGCAAATGAATGCTATAGCATTTACGTTTGCGAACGTGTTAAGCAATATTTATTTTTTTAAGCCACATTATATCCATTAAGATACTGATCGAGTTTTTTAATTAATTCAGGTAATAATTTAAATAAATCTCTTAACACTTATTTATAAAACATTTGTTCATGTGTTAAGCTAAGCAAGTGTTAATGTGGTTTAATAAAGCTTTTTATCTTAATAATTATAAATAATTTTAATTTTAAATTAACACGTAAATTGAATTTAAAAATGCGTATTTTTTTTACTTTAAATGAGATTTTTTTGTAATAAATGTAAAAAAGTTTACTTGCAGCCTAAAAGCAATTAATATTTAATAAACGTTCTACTAGTCAGACTAGTGTTAATATTTCATTTTGTAGCACATTAACTGATTATAAAAGCAGTAAATGAGGCTGACGTTAATAACATTTTGAGGCTAAAGAAATTGATAAGGGTTTCAAATGTCTATTTTACACAGGCCTTAAGTTAACAATCAATTCGTATTTTATTTCGTTTCTAACAATTCGGTTAAAAATATTGCATACTTTAAGGATGTGTTCAATTTTGCTTTCAAAGTAATCCACACCAAATTTTAAGACTCACTGTGTAAAATCTGTTTAAAATATTTTAATAACAATGTAATTCCACAAAGTAAAAATACAAATCAAATGGCTATTTGGCAGTAAGTAATTCATATTTTGTGATTATTTTAAAACAGCGCCATCTATTGCACAACCGTGTTTCTAATTTACCGCTTTCAATTCATTTTGTTGTTATTTTAAAACAGCGCCATCTGTTGCGCAACTGTGTTTAAAATATATCGCTTTCAAAAATAAAAGATGCCTTAAAGTATGCAGTACCTTTAAATCGATAAAAAAATCGGCGTTCTTTCACTGCTTTTTCTACACTTTATCATAGAAATAAGATAATTTTGCGGAAAAAACTATCCTATATTTGAATCAGGATACTAAGGTACTTCCTAACAAAATTTTGTTAAAATCCATTTAACAGTTTTTACGTGATGCGAACACAAATTTTTTCTATTTATCTATAAATAATATATTTTTAAAGTTTGAATTAAATTTGCTTTGAATTGAAAATAAAATTATGGTTATATTTCATAAGTGTCATGTACACTTTCACATTCCTTATACCATGTATATATGTATGTATGTGTTTTTTATGCAGTTTTCTCTTATAAGAATTTAGTGAAGTTTTATGATTCAAGTTTATGTTTTATTTATTCAGCATAGTTGCTGTCATAGTTATTACACTTTGAGGAACTTAAAAGTGTGCTTTCTGCATTTTATGTAAACAAGCGAATAACATACAAAGTTAAATTATAAAAATACTAGAGTTTGTGCTTATATCATAGTCTAAAGAAAACTCTGTTGAAACTAATATATCAGAGGCTAGCAAACATACCCAGCCCTACTAGCAAACATTTACTTTACAACATTTATAATCACCTTCTTTGCCACTTTGTCGGCTAAGTTAAGCGTAGTATTGTTTACAAAGTTTTATGTTTTATTTACTACATATATAATGGTATAATTTTATAATCCCTCTCTCTTTTCTCATTTTTTTTCTTTTTTTTTTGTGTGTCATAAAAATCCAAACCTCTGTTTAAGTGTGGTTATGTTTAAGGTGTTTCTTAAAATATTCTATATTTAAGGTTTGCTAAGATTAAAAAGGGAATTCCGCACCAAAATAGTTCAACAGAAAATTACTACAGAATAATTTAATTGGTGAACTACTGCCAGTGTAATGGGTACTGGATTATAAACAGTTCGAAGGACCATGAAAAAATATTCAAATTTTTTTTTAGGTTATGCTTAAATATTAAAAAACTTATATGAATCAAATAAAGATCGAACTTTTATTGTAATGATACATACAGTGCCGGTCAAAAAAATAGCACCAACGACAAAATGTAGTTTCATTCAAACGGAAGAATAAATGAAAGATGAATCCAGAATTGTATTATTTGGAAGTAAGGGATCACGTTCCTACGTAAGAAGATCAAGCAAACACAGATTCCAACCCAAAAATTATAACTAAAACCATAAAACACGGTGGATCTAGCATAATGATATGGGGTAGTTTTTCTTACTATGGTGTAGGACCTACAAAACCATAATAAGAACATTTTTGTTGGTATACTCGGGGAAGTAATGCTCCCTTATGCTTCTGAAGAAATGAGATTATAACCCGCAGCACACAAGCAAGCTTGCGACAAAGTGGTTTCGAGACAATAAAGTCAATGTGATGGAATGGCCCGCTCAGAGCCCGTACCAATTAAGAATTTATGGACAGATATAAAAAACAGTATCTCAAATGCAACCAACTAACAACGAAGCGCTTTGGACAGCTGTGCAGCAAATCTGTGATAAAATTCCAAAGGAAAGATGCCATAATCTTGTAAATTCGATGCCAAAAGGTTGTGCAGACATTATTACAAATAAAGGACATTCAAGAAGGTATTAATTAGAATATAAAAATCATGTTCCATGGTACTAGAGCCATCCAGTCGCATTGAGCTATACAATAAGATCACCCAAAATGTTTCGCGATATCTCAGATACTCGCATTTAGAAGTTTGAATACCATATAAAGAAATTTCGAACATTCGTAATCAAGGCGAAAGGCCTTACCACGCAATAAACAGTGGAGCAGAATCAAAGTATAGGGTGATTAAAGTAGAGATAATTTTTTCAATAGCCTTTTTATTGAAAGATCACGTGTGAGTCAAACTGTCATGCTATTTTTGTTTAGTATAGTTTGGCATTTCATAATGGAAAGACTTACGCCTGAATCGCTTCGCTCTATGGGCTCTTCAAAAGTTCCAAGAAGATCCAACGTTTTCGATGCAAATTTCGTTTAGGGATGAGGCCCATTTCTGGCTCAATGGGTATGTAAACAAACAAAATTGCCGCATTTGGGACGAAGAGCAACCTGAAGAGATTCAAGAGCTGGCACTTCATCCAGAAAAAACAACGGTTTGGTGTGGTTTGTAGGCCGGTGGAATCTTCGGTCCATATTTTTTAAAAATGATGTCGCTGCGAACGTAACCGTCAATGACGACCATTATCGTGACATGATAACCGACTATTTAATGCCTGGAAATGAAGCTTGTGATCTCGGCGACATTTGGATTCAGCAAGACGGCGTCACTTCCCACACATCGCATCAATCAATGGATTAATTGAGAGAACATTTCGGTGAGCACATATTTTCACGTTTAGGACCGGTCGATCGGCGACCAATATTGACCAGTTACCAGTCGAAATGCTCGAACGAGTCATCGAAAATTGGACGCAACGAATGATAGATATAATCTTCAAAAAATAAATGCCAAAGAATGTTCTTTCAAATGATAATAAACATTAAATTTGAATTTCCTGTGTTTTTTTTTCTTTAAAAAAGTAGGGAGCCTCAAAATGGATCACTCCTTATTTTGAAACTAACTACGCTCATGTCAAATTTTGGATCAATCCCTCCAGCCGTTTACAAATGGCTGAATTATTTCCCAAATATTTTGAATCTTCAAAGTCACAAGCTTTTCGAATATATACCCATCGTTTAATTGGCTATTAACACTGCTAGCAGGCTAGAAATTTTTTCTTATTTCCGTCTAATAGTTAAGCCAGACGTTTGTCATTATAACTCGGCCATATTTTTTTATAAATCTTTCCCAAGTTTTTTTAAGCCTTCTTAACAAAAATTCTAAAAAGTTCGTTTCATTCTTGCTAAGTTGAAATAATATTTTTTATTACAAATAATGTGTTTCATTTTAAAGAAAAAAAAATGGGAAAATTTTATTTTAGACACTGGCCAGCTACACTCGTCTTCAGCATACTTCGCGATGCCTTGCGATTATTAATATTGAATATTTGAAATTAATAATAATGGCAAGGCACCGCGCAAACATATTTAACTAACAAAGTTTGCTTTGCTACTAGATTAGTATCAACTAATAGAGAATGTTAGGGCAAAACAAATGAACAAAAAATTGCTCTTATTGCTAACCGAAGGTTGGGTGAAGGAACAACAAATATAAAGTCGTAAATATTAAAGAATGACATCGAACAAGATAGAAGCTTTAGGAGGTGGTAGATACAGAATACGGTTTTGTTTTTTGTATTTCTTTGCTTGGTTTTGGTTGGTTACATAGTTGATGTTTACAACTTAACACCAGCCGAAGTAGATAGATGCGAAGAATGATGAAGACGGGTGTAGTGATCCTCTTTTCCCATTGTTTCTTTAAAATTAATCTATTATTTGTAATAAAAATTATTCTTTCAACTAAGAGAGAATAAAACGAACTTACGCCTTACTTCAAAATTTCAAAAACGCCTACAGTTAGCCTTACATTCCTTACATATAAAAATTTATATGAGCCTTTAATAGCCAGCGTTGCAGCTTGAAACACACTTGCTCAGTCAAGAATCCAGCCAGTTCCTTTAAACAGATTTCAGAATCAACACCACAGATCATTTTCGATCTGTCAGTAAAACCTGCCATTCAAATCGTCTTCTATAGTAAGTAATTGTTTTCCATTCAAGTCTGGAAGAGAACAAAATCTAAAATTATTTGTAAAAGTTTAATTGAGACATCATGTAGTCGAAAACCGCACCCTTAAAACCAAAGATTAATGATCTTCGAGACTAGCAGGACGCACGTCCTCTAGATCTTCAGCATACAATCTAACCGCACTACTTGTCGATAAAGCCAATAAAGGTCTTATGGAGGAGCCTCTGAAAGACTTGTACATTAAAAAAGCGTAATAGTAATACAAGTTGATATTTGAACCCTATGCATTTGGTCGATACATATATCCTGCTTGCAGAGGTCCATCATCGATCCATATGTCTCTATTGGACGTGTTGTAGCCATCATGTGCAAAAACACAACATGTCGTATTCGCCATAGTCTTAACCGATTTTTTGTCAAGGGAAATCAGGTAGTAAGCCTTAAAACAAAAAAAGTCTGAGTGCTCCGGCGGTAGGCTAGTGGGTAGTGTGCTAGTGTATCAGTCTGGGGGTTGTGGGTTCGATTCCCAACAAAGACTCTAGAGGTATCTCTACAAAGAGTGAAAGTCTTCGTTACTATGCTCGATAATTTAAGTTAGCATATAATTTGTAACATTTAATAAATAAATAAATAACAAAAAAAGTATTCTGGGAAAAGATGACATCAAATCGCTGTAATGTTTTTCCGTCTGTCGGTCTGTAACACGGCTGAATGTTAATTTTTACAATAGGTGTACTGATATGGACGCTACAACATAAAGTGCTAAAATTACACACTGTGTAATTTTTGAAGTCATGGCAAAATAACCATATACGGACACCACTACGTCATAAAAGACCAAAAAAAAGACCCTGTCTCCCAGTTTTGCCCAAAGTCCTCCAGGTTTTTTTTATGGGCCCTCAAAGATGTGGGGCCTCTATGTCATTTTTGCAAAAAAATGATCATTTACTCAAGCTCATATTTTGCAAACCGTTTGAAATTTTGATATACTCTCTGAGGCAAAGTTGTAGCTCTTGTCATAAAGAACAAAAATTGTTAACATATAAAATCAAGAAAACTTCATTGTTGATTTTTTCCTTGAATTTTGAACGGTTTGCTACCTATGGACCTGAACAGGGGAAAAAAGGTAAAAAAAAATTTAATTTTTTAAAATTTTTTGCGATTTTGACCTTGAAGATGAAGTTTTTTTGATTTTATTGTGTTCACAATTTTTTGTTCTTTATGACAAGAGCTACAACTTTGCCTCAGAGAGTATATCAAAATTTCAAACGGTTTGCAAAATATGAGCTTGAGTAAATGATCTTTTTTTTGCAAAAATGACATCGAGGGCCCATAAAAAAAACCTGGAGGACTTTGGGCAAAACTGGGAGACAGGGGTCTTTTTTTTTGGTCTTTTATCACGTAGTGGTGTCCGTATATGGTTATTTTTTTCCGTGTTGCACTGTGTTATAGTTATAAAGAAAAGGTAGCTCGATAAAAAATATTTTTTACGTAAATTTTAAAAAATCCTTAAAGTATGCTTTAAATAATATGCCTTAAATTACATTCATAGCTGTCACATAAAATTAAAACAAAATCGTTAAAAAATGCAAAAAATTTTTAAAACTTTTTAAAAGTTTCACAGGTCCTTAGTCAACAAAGAATATTATTTTACTTTATTTTCTAATACCTTTCTGAAATGCAATGTTTTCTTTCTGCTAGTATTCTGAAGGCTCTGGGGTAAACAACTCAGCATTTTTTCATCAGGTATAAAAAACTTTTGTTATTATTTTTTTCCTTCACATTTTTCTATGTTTAATATTTATTTATCATTTTGGTTACAACCCCTTGGAGACTGAGTGGGCTTAAGACTATAGAAATGCTTTGAATGAGAAAACACTGCGACACATAAATGCAAACAAAGCAGTTTTTAGAAAATATTTTTTCATCGAAAATATTTTTTCATTTCTATATTGTTTTTTATAATGGCCTGTTATTTCCCAATGTTTATATTGGTTGGTTTAATTTCTTTGGCAATACCGCAGTATTTTTATAAGAGTTTTAATATTAATGATCCAAAAGGGATTTGTTGCGGTGAACAGAAATGATGACAATAATTTGAACAGTAAATGATATATGAAAAAGTACAAATGGATTATTTTGGGCAAAAGAAGTTTAGAAAATGTAAAAAGCTAAAAAGCAATATGTGAGTGTAGTCAGGTCAATGCTATTTCCACTGTATAAAGATTATGACAAGATTATTACTAAAATATTGGATAGTTCGTTTATTCTGCTATTGTAATTTTTTTCAATTGCTTGTTTAGTTCGACTAATAATAATAACAATAACAACATCAACCATTAAAGCCCTTTAACCTAGAGTGAAATTGGGCATTGAAAATTCTATAATTAGAAAAACCTTCTAAAGGACTAAATTTTTTTTGTTGGCTAAGCCCTCATCGGACATCCTTATCTACGTTAGTAACCATAAATATACCATGATAAAACTATAACAAGACTATTAATACATCACTCAACTATTAATAGACTCTAATGTGACTATGACAATACCGTAAATAGCCTATATACATAAGTATAAGTAGATGATCAGATTATGATTAGACTATGCCAATACTATGACTAACCTATGACTTGATTGGATTAGGGCAGGAATGCCAAGGACAAAAAACTTAAATGATTAGAATATTGCTATATTATGAATTTATTAAAGCCAAGCTATGTTTAGAATATGATTTTACAATGAATTTGACTAGATTATGCCTACATTAGCACTACTCTACTCACTGGCACTACTCTAGTCACTAGCTCTAATCTAGTCACAGTTTATTGTTTGACTAGACAGTGACTAGACTGTGACTAGGCTGTAAGTAGACTGTAACTATACTGCAACTAGGCTATGACTTGGATGTAGTTAGACTATGAATAGACTATGGCTAGACCAAGTATATACTATGACTAGTATAGCATTAGGCCAAGACTAAACTATGGCTATACTAGCCTCTGATTAGACTATAGTGGCTACGCTTAAAATATGAAATGGCTATTACTAGACTGATACTTGACTATGAAAATTACTTGAGTGGACTATGACTAAAATATGACTGGACTATAAGTAGACTATCACCACACTATGACTGGAATATAACTAGATTATGACTAGACTACGACTAGACTATGACTATACTATTACTAGACTATGACTAGACTATGACTAGACTATGACTAGAATGACTGGACTATTACTAGACTATGAGTAGACTATGACTAGACTATGGTTAGACTATGGTTAGACTATGACTTGACTATGGCTAGACTATGACTAGACTATGGCTAGACTATGACTAGACTATGACTAGACTACGACTAGACTATGACTATACTATTACTAGACTATGGCTAAATTATGACTAGATTATGACTAGACCATGATGACTAGACTATGATTAGACTAAAACTAAACTATGACTAAGCTAGGCTATGCCTAGACTATAGTTGAACTATGAAAACGCTAAACTTTGTCTAGTCCATGGCTAGACTAAGACTTGACTATGATTAGGCTACACTGTGACTAGACTATTATTAGGCTATATTCAGACTATGACTATGACTATGACTAGACTATGACTAGACTAAGACTAGACTATGACTAGATTATGACTAGACTATGACAAGACTATGACTAGATTATGACTAGGCTATGAGACTATGACTAGACTATGACTAGACTATGACTAGACTATGACTAGACTATGACTAGACTATGACTAGACTATGACTAGACTATGACTAGACTATGACTAGACTATGACTAGACTATGACTAGACTATGACTAGACTATGACTAGACTATGACTAGACTATGACTAGAATATGACTAGACTATGACTAGACTATGACTAGACTATGACTAGACTAAGCCGAGACTATGACTAGACTAGTCGATGACTAGACTATGACTAGACTATGACGAAATTATGACTAGATTATGACTAGACCATGAATAGACCATAATTGAACTAAGACTAGACCATGACTAGACCATAATTGACTAAGACTAGACTAAACTATGATTAGACTAATATTAAACTGTGACTAAACTAGGCTACGCCTAGACTATAGTTGAACTACATATGAAAACGCTAAACTTTGTCTAGTCCATGGCTAGACTAAGACTTGACTATGATTAGGCTAAACTGTGACTAGACTATTATTAGGCTATATTCACAGACTATGACTAGGTTATGCTAAGATAATGCCTAAAATTTTCCAAGACTCTATTAAGATTATTTCTAGACTATTATTATACTATGATTAGACTTTGACTAGACTATGCTAAGCAATGACCAGCTTATGACCATAATAATATTAGACTTTCTTTGACTGCATTTTACCTAGACTGTAACTAGAGAATAATTGGGCTAGAATTAGACGCCAACCCTTTTTTTTGTCACTTTTAGTTATATATTTCTAGTCATATACTTTCTCTTTTTTTGCTATTTTATTCCTTAAAGACAAATGTAAACACCTATGTTATGCCTTAAGTATGGTTATGAACTTATTTTTAAAGTGGAAGTTAATAATGTGAACTACTTTTGGTGACTTAAACTTAATGCGTTAAGCTGACATTGGCCTTGTAAAAACCACAATAATTTTCGTATTAACTTCAGGGATTTTATCTCTTTTATATGGACTGTTTGTAAACTATTACATTATTCGCTCTTTAAATGTAAGAAAGTTAAGTTAGTTTAACATTTTTTGAACTGTTAAGCTCTTATTATGTTGGTGTTTTAATGTAAAGTTACTCGTATACATCTCTAGACTAAAGGGAATTTTTAACATGATAAAATATGTTTTTCTTAATGTCAATGATAATTAAATTTGATGATTATTTGTATTATTTAAAAATATTAAATATTTGTTTTTGTGAACATCTGATATAAAATTAATTCTTTAATTACTGAAAATAAGAAGATTTTTTTTTACTTCTAGGTAATTTTTTATTTCTTAAGCATTGCAGTTTTTAAATTTGATAAAATGGTTTTTTAACAATAATTTTGACTGCCTATTTTTAGGATAAATAAAGAAATAAATAAAATAAATAACTCTTATTCAAATGAAATATTATTGTTAAGCTGGAGTTAGTATCCCTGCTACTCTATAGAGCTGAAAGTATATAATTATTATCGCTTTAAAAGTTATTTACGTAAAAGTTTTCCATTTGTCGCTATTTGCTACACATTAAGGAAATGGTAATTATTTTGTCAAACATTTTCTTTTATTAAGTGAATTTTTTTGAGTTGATTATACACTTGTAATTTATAATTTAATAAAATAATTTTTAACAAAGAAAACACATGAAGATAGACGAATAAATACAATCATTTAAATTGTGCTAATAATTTTATTTACGTACTTGCTGTGCCCGCCATTTCGTCAGTGTCCTAACAATATTTTGTTCGATTTTGCTTTGAAAGCAATCCACACCAAAGCCTCTTACTTTTTTAATGCTTCAGTTATGGTTTATGTATTTACTTTATAAAGAGGGTCTCATCCCTACTAAAAAATGCCGCTTTCAAAAATAAAATGCGCCTTAAAGTATGCATATCGGTAAAATTGCGTACTTTCACCGCTTTTTCTCAACTTTCTCTTGGAAATAAAATATTTTTGCCGAAAAAAGTATCCTATATTGGAATCAGGATACTAAGGTACCTCCTTACAAAATTTTGTTAAAATCCATCTAGTAGTTTTTATGTAATGCGAACACAAACAAACAGAAAGACAGGCAGACAGACAGGAAATAAGTTACTGTTTTATTATATGTATAGATTTGCATGTGTGTTTTTGGTAACGTACTATATTAAGGGACATTGTAGGTGCATTGATATCCATTAGCAGAGATGGTTTCTTTTAAAATTTACAGTGGTTTATTGGTTTATCCATATATCTTGTCTTAAGTGTCACTTCAAATTTATAGATTTCGGTTTTCTTTATGTGCGTGATTTAGTATTATTTGTCTTCGGTGAAAGTGATTTTAAAGTAATAATATAAAAAACACAAGTGGTGGAACATAAAAAACATTACGTAAAACTGAAATGTGTTTAGATAAAAAGCTTTTCTTTCATTATTACTAAGATTGCTATTAAATGGAAACTTATCAGTAAATTTTTATGTACACAATTGCCATAAGAAACTCACTTATTTTTTTTTCAACATACTACAATTTGAAGCCACCTTAAATCGATTGCAATACATGTACATATGTACCATAGAGGCAAAAAGACTTTGCATCAAATAGTGCTTGTGTAAAATTTTTACGAAAAATCTCAATACTCATTATGGTTGAGAGGATTTAAATGTTCTGCTTTAATAAGAAGAAATCTGCAAATATTTATAGTGACGCCACTGTCAGTAGTAGAAGGCAAATGGAAATTACACATTAGGTTTCAAAGGTTGTATTCCAAAGTCGACTCAATAGGGTGCTAATGGTACACTTGTAATGAATTTATGAGGGACGTAACAATTATAATATAAATCACAAAAAAGTCATTTTTAACCATTAATATTGATAAATTTATAAAATGGTTATTATTAACCATTTTTATAAGATATATTTTATTTTGGTTAATTTTAAGAGAGTTTTGTTTTTCGTTGTTTGGGTTATAAATTACCATTAAATCATCATAAAAGATTTTTTGGTTAGAAATAACCATTACAAAAAAAAAAAAATTTTGTTTTGGTTATCACGGATAAATTCCCTGATACCTTAGAACCACATGCACCCTAGCCAACACTTAGCAGGTCTTACCTTGGACGTAACAATTATGAGATAAATCACAAAAAAGTTATTTTTTAACCATTAATATTGATAAATTTATAAAATGGTTATGAAGCATTTCCAATTTCAGTGAGAGTTTTGTTTTTTTGGTTATAAATAACCAGTATATCAATCAAAAATTTTTTTTGGTTGCAGATTCAACCATTATGTCAACCAAAAAGATTTTTTGGTGAAAAATAACCATTACATATGTTTTTTTTTTCTTTTTTGGTTATCATATCTATATAAATAAAATCAAATGTCATTCGTTGATAATCGCAAAACTTAAGAATAAGTTGTTGTCATTAGACACTTTTTATATAAACTTACTGATTTTCTTGAGACAAATTCAGTATCAGTAAATTTTTCTTGTGCTTTTTGTATTCTCAATAATAACCAAAACAAAGAAATTTTTTTTTATAATTATTTTTATAATTATTTTTATAATTATTTTTATAATTATTTTTATAATTATTTTTATAATTATATAAAAAAAATTTGTTGACAAGATGGTTATTTAAAATAAAAAAAAAATTGTTTGGTTGATATAATGGTTACTTATAACCAAAAAGAAATATTTCTTACTTTAATTGGTTACTATAACCAAAATAATATATATGCAATGATAATGGTTAAAACTAACCAATATTAAATAAAATGAATTTTTTCTTAACCTTTTTATCTGAAATAAAAAATAACAATTATGTTCGGTCCCTGGAATTTATACTTTAAGACCCAGCAAAGCGGCGGAAGGAGGAAAGTTCTCAAATAAATATCAGATGTTTTTTATTTATATAACTAGGAATGTTTCTAAGGCCCATTATTATAACTTGCCAATAGCTAAAACTTATATCTATCACGTACTTTTAAGGCAACCTTACGGACAATTAGTGTCAATTGTTCCAATCGTACTTGTCCCATGACTATATAATGCCTATCGCAAAATTTAGCACTTGTTTATGCAGACCAAAATTTGCCAATTTTCCGGCACAATGGGACAATAGCGGCAGGTACTCGAGCTTATTGTATGTCAACAAAAATCTCTTACTCCAATCACTATGAACTCTTAAAGGTTTGAACATAAATACCTAATATTTTTTGGTTAATAATGATTTTAGCTCAATCATTTTATTGCTTTACATTTTAACAATAAATAATAAATATAATAAAATAAATAAAAAAATTATTTATATTTTTGTTCATACATAAATTTATTTTATAATAGAATAAGCTATTTTCGCAACCCACAATCTTTTGTGTGCGCCCTTGGAACTTTTTCGTTATCGTCCTTAAACATTTAATTCAATTCGTCCTAAAAATTTGTTCTTTTCATTTACAAATAAATACTTGAGATAAATACTAATCAAATCGAAAAAAAATCTCTGTAGGTTATTGTACTCACTCCCAGAGTGCCAATCAATTCCAATTCAGTGTTCAGAAAACAAACGCAAAATCATATAAAAATCAATGGCCTTTAAATGATGCAAATAAAGTTATGTAAAGAGCAATAAACGCTTAAATGTAGAGACGACTTTTAGGCTGTTTTTATTGTTGTGTTAAATTCAAAGAAAAATTAAATTATCATTTACAAATATATGCACATTATAGATTCTATTTTTTTGTTGTATTTCATTGTTGTATTTTAAATTAAAAATTAAATTATTTTTTTTTTCGGAAAATGTTTAAGATGGACAGTTTAATTAAACTAAAAATCTTTTTAAATAATATACTGTTAATATTGTGTTGAAGTTATCTTAATCACAAACAGGCATACATATTAGCTACATGCTTTAAGATTACCAACAGTAAGTTCATGATGCTGTAAAATATGTTTTTATCAACCGCCTGACAGTATGCTTTTAGATTTATGTGTATAATAATGGTTTAAAAATAACAATATTTTACACATTCTATACATAAATGTTTTTAATAAAAAAAATAAATATAAATAAAATGACATATTAATGTTGTTATATTAAACTTATTTTTAAGATTTACTCACATTGTTGATTGTAAGTTTGTTGGGAAATTGTTGTAGTTTTTGCTGTTAAACTTCTAAATACTTGATGTATTACATTCAGAAAGGAAAAAGAAAAAATAGTCTAAAATAAAAAATAATTTAGAAATAAGAATTAAGAATATGAAATTGGTAATTTGTGATCAAGATTAACGTCAGCACCTAGTCGTGTTGGGCCTTATCTGACGGTGTTCTTACCACCAAGTGCGGTGCTGTAGCTTAAGTGGTTAGCACTTTGACTACTAAGCAATGGCCGCCCTCTTTCGCCGGTATTACCACATAGCATTAAATTGAGGGCGAAGTAAAACAATTATAAATTGGCTATGCTAGCTTCAAACCAATTCGCCTAAATAACACCAGAGGCTCTGCAATACTGTTCTAAAAATAATTACTATCACACTAACCATCTGTCTTATCTACTCCTATCCCTTTCCGAAGGAAGTAACACATTTAATATAGACATTAATTGCCTGAGTGTTACTTCTCTTTAAAAAAAAAAAAAAAAAAACAAAAGTGAAATTTAATGTGTTGACCAGTATCCCTATTGCTTCATATATACAGCACACTGCACAATTCAAGCGCAATGAAGCGACAATTGCACCATCTAAATGCCATTGATGTATCATCCCACAATATCGCACATTACACAATACGTACGGTTATGGGTAGCAATTAATAGAACATGGGAAGTTTGGACCTCTTGTTTAGGGTTTGGAGACCCTCCAACTCCTTATGTTCCCGTGGTACCAGTCGTTTGGACACTGGTGGGTCCTCGAATGACCCTGCATTCCATAGACCTGTTCTTGCAGATTAAGGTTCCAGGAACCCTGGCGTCTGGTGCCCCCATTTTCCCCGAAAGCACGGCGTCAAGGCAGAGACATGAACTACAATGACTATTAGTGCCTACTGTTGTATGAAAATGGTAGTATATGTTTACCCAAATATATGTTTACCAAATATAAGGAATGTGAAGCCTTCATTATATTTATGATTTTATTTTAATATTAGCTGTACCTGTCCTCCACGTCGTAGGCGTCCTGATAATTTCTTGTTCGAATTTCCGTTGGAAGGAATCTACACCAAATTTTAGGACTCCTACTTTTATAGTGCTTCCTTTATATATGGTTTATGTATTTACTTTATATAAAGATACCCACCCATCCCTGGATAATTACTTAAGAACATTGGGTTTATATAAAATTGTAAAAATGATATAAAATTCCGTAGAGTTCTGTAAATGGCGTTTAAAATATCACACATTTAAAAAAAAGTTGCTGCCAAATTTGCAGTACTATTAAATCGGTAAATTTACGTACTTTCACTATTTTTTCGGAAAAAAGTATACTATATTTGAACCGAGATACTCAGGTACCTTCACGTACAATTTTATTAATATTTATCCAGTAGTTTTTACGTGATGCGAACACAGACAAAAATTCCAAAAATTTTTGTTTTGTATTCCATTTCGACTACTATCAGCACCAGCATTAAATATTTTAGGTGCAGAAATGGTCCTGTTACAGTTTTATTATATGTATAAAAAACGGAACAGGGTGACCGCAATCAACGAAACGATTATAAACCTCCAAGACATTACAATTTATTATCATTCAAGGTCATTCGATAACAGGGATGAAAAAAGTATAAAAGCTTGTTTAAAAAAATTTCAAATAGTTCTCTTGATACGTAGTTAATACAAAATAAACAAAAAAATTTAACTACAAATATTATTAAAAAATATTGTTTAAAAATAATCCAAAAATATAAGAACGTATGAACCTTTAATTCCTGATGCTATTCTACGACATTTGATAAATATATGGAAAAATGTTGTATATGATTTATTTTCCATTATTATAATTTTCTATTATTATATTATTAATGCTTTTTATACACAAACGATTTATAGTATGTACCAAGGTAAAGCTATAAAGCGCACAGTGGCTCAAAAACAGTTTTTTATGAAAATAAATTTTTATTTTAATTAATTTTTATTGTGTTTTATGGTTTTCTTTTGTAAACAAAAACGCATTTTCGAATTAATGCAAACATGAATTTTTAAAAAATTGCATTATGTTGTAAAATTAAAAATTAAGAGCATTAGCCTAACTTACAATTCATTTATATATTAAAATTAATGTTAAACTCTTCAGAGAAGGGTAAACATGATGAATGATTTAAGTTTAAGGTTTGACCTTTCAAAGAATTTCTTCATTTCAATCGTTTCGACTATATATTTTTAAACAAAAATTTTTAGAAATGAAAAATTTAGCAAATGAAATAATTTATAATTAAAATAAATACTCAGTTCTCTTGTATTATTTTTTTCATCATTTATTTAAACGTTTCTTGTATTTTTACATATATTTCGATTAAATTTAATGAATCTTTTATTTTATTATCTTGTTTTCTGTTTGTTTTTCGCCGCTGCAATTTATTTTAATTTTGTATATTGCCCAGACTTGAATAAGTCTAACTGAAATTTGTCACAATATCCTTAAGTGTCCTTAAGTTGTCTTTGCCTGCATAAATCCTGCAAGATTTTTTGAATTAAATCTTAATTTGTGTTTTATTTTTGTAAAAGCCAAAAGTATTCTTTTTGCTATTATTAAAATGCTTAAAATAAATAAGATTCAAAATTCTGTTAAAATGTCAGCTAACTAGTCAGCTTCTCTTCTTGTTTTCTGGTCTTAGAAGTGGTGTATCAACATTGAAAAAATAAAAAGATAATTGTGTGTGTGTATGTGTGTGATTTTAAATTGAATAATTTACTAAAGAAACAAAATTATATTTTAAAGTCGTGTTAACAATATTTTTCAACTCTTTACATTCTTTACGGTGTACCACATCATAAAGTATATGGACCTTTCCATGACAAACCTGCTCATCCAAAAATTTCTAAACTAAAAAACTATAGACTAATTTTCTGTCTGTCTGTTTGCGTTCGCATCACGTAAGAACTACTGGATGGATTTAAACAACATTTTTGAGAGGAGGTACCTTAGTTTACTGATTCCAATATAGGATACTTTTTTTCCGCAAAAAATATCTTATTTCCAAGAGAAAGTGGAGAAAAAACAGTGAAGGTACGCCGATTTTTTTTTACCGATTTACAGGTATTGCATACTTTAAGGCATCTTTTTTTAAAGCGGAATATTTTAAACATGGTTGTGCAACAGATGGCGCTGTTTTAAAATAATGAGTAAAATATAAATTACTTACAGCCAAATAGACAATTGAATAAAATTTGTATTTTTACTTTTTTTTTTGTATTTTACATTGTTATTAAAATATTTAAAATTGATCTTGAGCCCAAATAAAAATAAATAATTTTATATACTAAAAGGTCGAAAATAACAATAAACAAATATTTGAAACAACTTTTATAAAGCCTCACAATAATTTTTAGAATTTTAGAGTTTTATATAAATTTTAGAATTTTATCCAGGGATGGGTACCTTTATATACAAAAAAATACCTATAAGCACTATACAAGTAAGAGACTTAAAATTTGGTGTGGATTACTTTCAAAGCAAAATTAAAAACAGAATATTGTCAGGATGCTCACAACGTGTGTGGACATAGCTAGTTTTGAATAAATTTGAAAATTTCAAAAACTAGAAAAATTGGTCGGTCATAAAGAAAAAAAAAATAAATTTCACCAAAACCAAAATTTATCAAAAATGAAAATGTACAATAAATTAATTTCTCATTTCACAAGCTCCCTTGTATCATTTAAAGTTTATTAAATTACACTTTAACTCAAACAGCTTGTGAGCAGGCTTTGAAATTATAGAATTGTATCGGTTTTTACTCAAAAAAATAATTATACCTAAAATTTAATTAATTTTTTTGAGAACCAACGTTACCATTTTTGGATTTTTCCTCTAAAATTTGTTAGATCTTCTTGGGATTTTTAGAATGGTAGGCTATAGCTAATTTTGGTAAGATTGAGAAAATATATTACTATTGAAATAGTTTTTACTGTAAAACTTACTATTTATACAACATAAAGAAAATAGAATAGCGCACAAAAACCAAAATTTAACTGATAAGAATCTTCGAGTTCGCCGTAGGAGATATATGTATGTATATTTCCTAAGTTAGTTCAAAGTCAGATAAATAATCTCACCTAAGAATTCCAGTCAGAAAGTTAATGTTTACAATATTTATATTCAAAAATAAATTCTATTTTTTAACCAATTTGAATACATAATTTTATAAAAAATAATTTGGTCATTAGCACGGAAATTGATTGAAAAATTGAAAATTTAAGCCTTTTGGCTTAACATCCGAAATAGGCATTGATAAAAATTTTAATTCGAAGAAATTTTTGAATGAAATTAAAATTATTAAAATTTTCGTTGTAGTAACTAACCAAAATTACTCTAAACTCGATTTTATGTGTGAAGATGGCAAACTTTTACAAATAATTACGTCTTCCATAGCATTTTCTACAGAAAGTTTGACTGTATTGCTCATAGTTTAAATGTTTTGTAACCTTTACAATTTTGCTTCCCATTTTTTTTTGTTTTTTTTTATTTTTACTAATTGCATGTGTATGCATTCAGATAGCTTACAAATTTGTTGTGAAGGATTATATTAGATTAAAGAAAAAAAAAATGGTAGAATAAAAATGTCTGGCAATGGCAACGTTGTTCAGAATAATAAAATGAAACTGAATCATACATGGGAAGTACTAATTACAAATATAGTACAAATAATTTTTACACAATTTGTAATTTTAATATAGATTGAATAAATTTATATTTATAACATTTAATATAAAATATATAACATTTAATATAAAATAAATATATAACATTTAATATAAAATATAGACACCGATGATTACATATTACGAAGAAGTCCCAGGCATGGTCAAAACATATGAAATGAAATTGTATATTTATAACAAATTTTTCAAAGCAAATTACCAACAACAAACATAAACTACTGTAAAATAAGTTGACGATAAACCCTATAACATGATAACAGGGTCTTGTGAATTGAACAAATATTTATAGAATTTTTACCCAAACTTGAATTTTGTATTACATTTTTGCTTTATTTACATTTTTTGTACAATTCTTTAATTTGCAGAGGATTGAACTGTACTCGCAATGTGATTTATAATGTCCTTCGTAATTAAAATGGAAAAAATTAAGAAACTTACTCATGTAAAGTTGCACTGTTTAAACGCAAAAGCAAGTTTAAAAGGGAACTAAAAAGAACTTGTGCAAGAAAACTTGCTTTTAGTCTTATTTTTCGTGTGGCTTGATTTTTATTTCCTTCAGTGCCCTGAAGTTGTTTATACATGTAACAGTACAACTTATTATTCTACTTGTTTAGCTACTAACCCTGATATAGAGCATCAACATGTGTGAGCTTCTTTTTTTATTTTCTTATTTCTTTTTTATTTGCTGAAAATTTTACCACATCGAATTTCTGTAACAACTTTTTAAGAAACAAAATAAATATTTGCATAAATAAATATTTATAAACAAGAAAGAATAAATGTAATAACTTCTCAGAACAACAAAATTAAATTCCTATAAAGAAATGGGAAAATAAATTTTTGTAAAGATAAATAAAAAATCAATTAAATTAAATGATATGGAAATTGATCATTTTGTTTTGAATAATATTTTATTATAAAAAACTTTGAATTTTAGGTATATAAAGCTGATTTGAAGAACTTAATAAAAAGAGTTGTGTGTTTACTTACACACACTTAATTGAGACATATGTATTTGTCTTATCGTATTTTAGTTATTATGTATTTTTTATTATCTAAAAATACAGCCATTAAATTTTATTATTTATTTAACAAATTAGTCAACATAATTTATAATTAATTTTCTAAACATTTTAAAATCAATTATATTAAACTTAATTGCTTTAATAGCCTTAAATGTATTAGATTGCTAGTTTTGTGGCAATTAAAAAAGGGTTCATATAAAATCTTAAACTTTAAGTTTAAGCAAAAAAAAAAACTTTAAAAATATTGCTACGAAAGAAGAATTTATTCTTTATAAGCTCTGAAAAGAAATACGCAAAAATTCTGTATGTAAAACAACATTAATGTCCTTTTTTTACAATAATTAATGAAAGAAACAAACAATACAGAAAATCGCTGAGCATGTATTAGTTGTTGTTGTTGTTGTTGTTACAGCTCTGCTGTTGTCGGAAGTTCTTTCCTAAGGAAACATCTTTCGGTTTGTACAGCTGTTGCTGAGTTGACAATCTTTGGCCGAGTGATACACGGGTCGTTCCGGAGCGAAGATAGACTTGTCGTGGAAACGTATTAGTTGTTGTTGTCGATGTCTCTAGAAATACTCCATAGGCAAACATTCATACAAAAACAAACATAAAATCAATTACACATACCCATTTGCACATTTATACGAGTATAAAATAAACACGCCCTCTCTTCAGCAGAAATGTGCATACGTATATACATAACTAGGGTAGGCAGCAGAGATACGCACATGTATGTACAGAAATACAAGAAAAGCCCCTGCCAGATCTTTCTAGTATAGAATATTCTAGGCGTTTTTGCCCGCCTATAATTAGAACTCATAGTTTCGAGCGGCATGGCAGTATTGTTTTAAACGTTTAAGCACGGTTGCCCGATTTTTTTTTCTCTCTCCCCTAAAAGCAAATAAAAAAATCCCTAAAATCAAGTTTTTTTTTTTAAATTCCCCAAAAATAATTTTACTGATTACATAAGTAATTTTTTTTCTGTAATTTTCAAAAAAAAAAAAATCAAAATTTATTAAATAAAAAATCCCCTAAATTAATTCCAATTTTAACAAAAATCCCCCAAAATAAAAATTTTAGGTGTTTAACTTTTCATTATACTAAAGTACATATATATATATGTATGTGTATACAAATATACCCAGTGGTAACAAAGAGGAGTATAAAAGCCTTCTAGAAGGCCTTTTTACTCCTTTTGGAGGTACAAGCCCTTCTGTTTGCGTTCCGTTCCCATTCCAAATATACGCAGTGGTAAAAAAGAGGATGAAAGCTTTCTGGAAGGCCTCTTTACTTCTTTTGGAGGCACAAGGCCTTCTGTTTGCATTCCGTTCCCATTCCATACTCATGTCTTTTTTACACAGGTTGCCATTGCGGAGCAAGCCTTCAACTGTCCCTTGTGCCGGCTAGCGTTTCAAAAGGTCTTCCGAAAATTGTCTGCTAGAATGTTGTTCTAATTTTAAGCAATTTTAATTTATTTTTATTTTTAATTAAAATATTGAAATTTTTGGGATCCGAACCGTCAACCTCTAGGCTGATAGACCATCGCACTGCCAATCAGTTTATCGAAGCATCTCAGTTTCAAGCAGCAATGAAGTAGATAAAGGCAATTCAATGAACTTTTGTGTTTTATAAATAAGAAATCTAAAAAGGCCTTTCATCTAAAAGGCACACAAAAATGAGGATCCGAGAGAAAGTCTAAGCATGCTTTATAGAAGGCCAAAAGTGAGAAGGCCTTTTTAATTTTACCACTGGGTCGTACCTTATGTACGAATTTTGTTGTTTTTTTTATAACATATTACACGCATTACCCAAAAATCATCTTTCTAATACGTTGTTTAAATAGTTTAGAAGAACCTATCAGAATAGGAGGAGACAAATTAAGCAACTGGTAAAACATAAAAAATCCCCCAAAAAATACCATAAATATTTTTTAAACCCAATTTTTCAGTCTAACAAATTCACTCCTAAGTGAAAAAAAATCCCCTAATCTGGCAACCGTGTGTATAAGAGTTTGGTTGTCGTGCTTGTAAAGGCCATGATTCACTATCATACTCAGTCGTACGATCTGTCAAAAAATGCATGTGTGCTCAAAAAGTATGATAGTGTGGCTTAGCAATGCATGTGTGTGACATACTTTTTGACAAGACGTACGATTTGATAATCTTTTGAAGAAATTCATAAAATATTATTTTTCCATGCGATCAGAGTTGCAAAAACCTATTTTGTATGATAGTGTGGCATCTACAATGCCATTTTTAAACGATTTTTAAAGTAGGACAGAATTCTGTCAGATTTTTGGTTGATTAAATCGTACGATTGTGTAGGATAGTGAAGCCTGGCCTTAAGAGATTAATAATAGTTTGCGTATTTTTAACAGCGGTGTCAATAAATGTTATTCTAAGCTGAATAAATAAAGTGACTTATAGTAAAAGTAATATCGGTGTGTATTTAGTTTGCAACTAAAATAACGTTACATATAGTAAAACGTAATAATATGTTATTGACTGCAAAAGTAGTGTTATCTGATAAAAGTCTAATCTTATTTGTTTTTTTTAGAAAATCAGGGTTTGTCCTACATTTATAATTTATCCTATTTCATAAATAAGAGCATACAAGGCTCTTTGGAATAAACTATTACACCACACATTGCTTATTCATATGTTAACTCTAGTTTAATGAAACACCTTCTATTCAACAAGTGATTATATATTTTCAAACAGAAACTTACATAGGTACCAGTTTTAGGTACACCGTATTTTAATGTTAATATCAAGTTAAATTATTATGTGCATCTTAAATAATATTTACTCTGAGTTAAGCAACAGCTTGGCAATCTATATATCATGTACATATAATACAAGCACTCGAACTAATATCTAATCATTATTGTTTATGTGTGAATATTAGATAAACTTGTGTTGAAAAATAAATTATTTATAGCAACATTTTTATGCATGACTAGTCCTTAAATTTGAGTGAAGGCCAAGAAGAAAAATACCCTGAAAAGATTAATTAACCTTTAGTGTTTAACAGAACACAACAGAAAAGTTTTCGCAAAATAGGAAAAAATTAATCAAACCGCCTTTCTACTTCTTATTGCATTTCGTTTCCCGCCCCAAACAACTAAGATTATTTAAAAAAACAAACTATTATTAAGGCCTACAACCAGTGTTAAATATAGAGTCGAAAGTTTGAATTGAAAAATGTATAACATTTAAATCAAAAGTCCGTACGTGTTTACGAACTCAAGGAAGGGCATAAGCGTAGTTAGCCGAACGTTACCATAACGGAATGTAACATTTGAAAATTTTTATATTTATTATTTGAAGCTCTCTTCCCAGAAGAAAAAATATTTGCACCAATTAAAGGTTTTAATTGTAATTATTTTGTAATTGATTTAATTATAATCTTTATTAAAAAAAAAATAATAATCTTCCAAGCATATACATACATAATTGAATAATTAAAAACTTTGTATCTGGAACTAATTACAACCTTTAATTGCAGCAAACATTATCTTCTGTGTTTTTTGCTTTATTTAACAATGTTTCGTTGAAAAATCGGCTTACATTTTCAAAAGATTGTCAGAAACATTAAAAAAGCAAAATGAAGTGAAAGGAGGACTATTATGCATTTAAAGCAAGATCCCCCACGCAAACCCCTAAGGATCTGTGAGCACATACACACAATCTCAACGAGAATCTCACAGAGAACAAAACATGTAAAAATTTTAAATCAGTAGCATACCAGCTAGCATACCAGCTAGCATACCAGCTTTCAACAAGGTAGTTTTGTGTCACTTTGCTAAATATTTAGCAAACCAAATCATTTTCATTTTAACCACTTTTTTTTTGGTTTGGGGGGCCTTTGCTTTAAAGTTACGTTATTCTAATTAGGCTTGAAGAATGAAAAGTGAGCGATCTTTTTAGTTAAGATCATTTTACCTATTACAGTTCCAGATATAGATGGCGCTGGCAGACCAAACAATAGGGTTATCTTTTTACCCTTTGGATACGGACTACTAATATAATAGTTTTTACTACCATCATTTCTAAGATTAATTTTGACAGACTTCTGACAGCATTATCAATCAAAAGGTTGAACAATGAAATTTTTAAGAATAAATCATCATTATGGGAACGGCAGAATAATATAAACAAAAAAAAAAAAAAAAATTGCGGCCACTCTTAGGTGAACTAGTGATCTGAAGTGAACTAATGAGCTGACATGAACTAATAAGCTGAAATGAACTAATGAGCTGAAATAAACTAAGGAGCTGAATTAAACCAATAAGCTGAAATGAACTAATGAGCTGCAATGAACTAATTAGCTAAACTGAACTAAGGATCTGAATTGGACTTATGAGCTGAATTGAACTAATGATCTGAAATGTAATAATGAGCTGAAATGAAGTAATGGGCTGAACTGATCTAAGGTGCTGAAATGAACTAAAGAGCTAAAATGAACTAATGAGATAAAATGAACTAATGAGCTGAAATGAACTAATAAGCTGAAATGAACTAATGAGCTGAAATGAACTAAGTAGCTGAATTAAACCAATGAGATGAAATGAACTAATGAGCTGAAATGAGATAATGAGCTAAACTGAACTATGAATCTGAATTGGACTTATGAGCTGAATTAAACTAATGATCTGAAATGTAATTATGAGTTGAAATGAAGTAATGGGCTTAATTGAACTAAGGCTCTGAAATGAACTTAACAGCTAAAATGAACTAATGAGCTAAAATGATCTAATGAGCTGAAATGAACTAAGGAGCTGAATTGAAGTAATGAGCTGAAATGAACTAATGAGCTGAATTGAACTAATCAGCTGAACTAAACTAAGGAGCTGAACTGAACTAATGAGCCGAAATGAACTAATGAGCTGAACTAAACTAATGAGCCGAAATTAACTAATGTGCTAAACTTAACTAATGAGTTGAAATCACCTAAGGAGCTATTATATGCTTTGAGATCAGCTCACTTCAGGTCAGTTAAGTAATTAGTTCATATGAATTAGGTCGTTCATAAACTACACAACTCTAATCTTTTGCAATTTCGACCTTGAATGCAATACGAATTTCTAATTTCTAGCTGGATTATTACCACTTAAGTTTCTGCCGATTTCTTTGCTAAATTATATAATAAGAAATCGAAAAATGTTATCGAAAATAAAATAATCCTACTATTTAGCTGTTTTGTATTCAACTTCCCAAAAATGTTTTTTTTATTTTATGTTGAAAAATAAATATTTGTGGAATGAAAACTTATGAATATTTTTAAATAAAAGTTTATTGAAATGTTAAAATAAATTTTATTTTTAAAAATGTGAAAATGTTTTCTTTCAATTTTCTAAGAAAAAATAAAAAATTTTATGATTATAAAGAAGTACTTGTAATGTAGAACAAAAATAATTTGAGCTAGCTGTGCCCACACACGTTGTGTGCGTCCTGAAAATATTTTGTTCGATTTTGCTTTTAAAGTAATCCAACCCAAATTCTAAGGCTCTTACGTATTTACCCATTGCTAAATAAAATTCTAAAATTTATGTATATAAAATTCTAAAAACCTAAAAGTGATTGTAAAGGTCTGAAATAGGTGTTTAAAATATTTTAATGTAATTACACAAAGTAAAAATTCAAATCAAATACTTGTTTATTTATTCAATAATATTCAATTGGCTATTTGGCAGTAATTCATATTTTACCATTATGTAGAAACAGCGCCAAATGATGCGCTATCGTGATTAAAATATACCACTTTTAGTTCATATTTTTGCCATTATTTTAAAACAGCGCCATCTGTTGCGTAACCGTCTTTAAAATATCCCGCTTTCAAAAATAAAAGATGCCTTAAAGTATGAAGTGCCTTTAGTTCGATAACATAATCGGCGTACTTTCACTGCTTTTTCCACGTTCTTTTGGAAATACTTTTAGGATACTTTTGCGGAAAAGAGTATCCTATGTTAGAATCAGGCTATTAAGGTACCTCCTCACAAAATTTTGTTGAAATCCATTCAGCAGTTTTTGCGTGAAGCGAACACAAAGTGAAAGACAGATAGACAGGAAATGAGTAACTGTTTACAAACAGATGGCCGATCGGACATTTATAAACAGATACCCCATGGCTAGAGTTATCATTACATGAGCTGAGAAGAAATAAACTAATTTGCAAGTTAACTTCTCCTACATACCATTCCAACACTAATTTAGCTCAATATTTTTCAAGCCACAACAAACAAGTTGTGGTTTAACGTGGCAATAACGATGCCACAAGTCAAATTGTCTGAATAAAGTAAAGTATTTAATGCGCTTCTTATATAGCTGAAGCCAAAAACAAATACTTATACTTCAACAATACACATATATTATTGCACTCACACACACATACACCCACTTAAATTCCCATGGACAGTATGTAAAAGTATGTGAAGGTATTTATGCGAAATCTACACTCATACTCATTCACATTCACATTTAAGAGATCGTCCTTTTCATGATTATTTATTTATGCAATTAAGCGTATTTAATAAACCAACATCATGTTTGCTTAAAAATGACATTTGTTTAAGTGCGTGTGTTTGTTGCCGCTGCCTTTAGCAAATATGTATGTAACCACTGCTATAAATTATTTGACTTTAGTGCTGATTTAAAATCAACAATGACAATAAAATATGGTGAAGCTAAGAGTATTTGCTATTTGTGGACTGCAGACATATGGAAATTTGCTTGAATAAATTAAGATCAAGATTTTTTTTTGTTCTGAGTCATGGATTCATAATGAGCTTGTATTTAAAATAATTAATAATAATTTTAAATGTTTTATTTTAATTGAATTTTTGTTACAGCCATTACAACAGGGTATTTGTAATTATTTTTTTTTTAATTTTAAAGAATTTATTTATTGGTCCATACATGTTCTTATACATAGGTAGTTGGTAATTGCATTAACTATATAAAGGGTGGTTAAATTTTAAGGGCCGATGTTGATTATCACACAAATTATTTAGGAACTTATTGTCATTTCTTTTTATTTTGATAATATTGGTATGGTTCAATTATGTATGGAACAAAATATCGGCCAACTAGCCGCCGCGACCTCGGCGACACGCCTCCATCCAATGCTCTAAATTTTTGATGACGCGAGACATAATTCAGATTCTATGCCGTGCCGAATGTGCCGAATTATATAATCCTTTAGCAGTACCCCGGCGGTTCCAATTGTCACTGCAGGAATGGCAAATGCTTTGACGCGGTTCACTCGGGGAAAATAGGGACACCAGACGCTAGGGTTCCTAGAACCTAAATCTGGAAGAAAAGGTCTGTGTGTTAAAACATACGGGTTCTCTTCGAGGCCCGACCTGTGCCCAAAGGACTGGTACCACGGGAATCGGTGGCCCCACAGAGAGCCTATCCTCTCTGTGACCGGTTATTGGTGGGGTCCCCTTCGGGAGTACACGTGGTGGTTGTGGTTTAAGATCGATTTATGTAGGTATGGTGCAGGGTCGATCAAGTGTGCTGTTGCACTCTCAACAGACGTAGTTTGGATAGTCTCAAAACCCCTAAGCAAGAGGCTATAATATGGATCTAGGCTTGCCTTGGATAAGGCTTGCCATATTATATATATTGCTACTCATTGTGACAGTATCACACACAAATTGCGATTGGTGGCAATCGTAAAGTGTTGTTATATTACACAATGGGGGCGCTAGTCTACTCGGTGATAAGACAACCGTGAGATTAGGCCAACTAGGCAGGTACTCACGTTAATCTTGTTCCACAAAAATCCTTTAGCTCTTGAATTGTTGCTGGCTTATCGACGTATACATTTTCTTTCAAATAACCCCAAGGAATGAAGTCTAACGGTGTCAAATCACAGGATCTTGGCGGCCAATTGAGATCGCCACCACGTGAGATAACAATCGAGCAACGCTCGAGTTAGTCTGAAATTGAGAAATGTCAAATTAAATGTAAAAAAATCTTGACGTTTAGGTGTTGTTCACATTCAACATAGGCCCTTAAAACTTAACCACCCATTACATATGAAAAGGTATTATTGATTCGTATACTAAAGGGCTGTGATGTGTATATTTTCTGGTATTTTGTTTAAAAATTCGAAAATCCTTAATCAAGCAGTCTTTACCTGGTTCTAATTTTAATTAAACAAAGATATTTAGGAAGTTGTGGCAAATAAAAAATATTTTTATTTAAAAAATCATAGTTTTAACTTTTTAAAAAAATCACAAAAAGTTCTAAAATGGCAGAGTACCCCATTTTTACTCAGAAATAAAGTTTAAATTGAAATTACCTAATAACAATTTGAATTTAAGACCAAGCCATATCCACAGCGTAATTTTACTTGAGGGTACTCCACAATATTTACTCAAGGTTGGATACCAAAACGCCTCTAGTTTTAGTAAGAGGTATCCAGTAAGACCAAATAGAATACCAAAACATCATTGTGTCAAGTATCACCAAAAAGATAGTCCCCTAGAAAAAACAACTGTCAGAAAGAAAGAAATAAATCGGCCAAGTGAATTCGACTACGAATGACCTCTGCCCAACCATATGAAATTTAATGATGTAGAAATTTTATACAGACGATTTTTTTATGTTCAGTGGTAAGAACACTGCGACGAGCTAGGCAGTGACAAAAATTTAATAACATAAGATTAAAAAGTGAGTATCAACATTCTCCAACAAAACCTCCAAAGAGTTATAAATCGTGATGGGAAAATAGAGGGCACATGACGTAACTGATTTAAAAGTGTTAAAAATGGAGAATTTACCTAGAGTTCAGCAGGTTAACACCATTTTATCAGTGTCAATTGACCCCCTTATAGAAAGTTTTAGAACCCGAACAGGTCCATATTACCTAAGAGCTAGTCACATGACAAGTGATGTTTTAGTTTTTCAATTTTGTACGTTCTTTTAGTTCAGAATTTTTATTCGTTTAATTTCATTTGATTTGTAGCTTTTGTTTGTAGATGATAATTGTTGATGAATGAATACTACATCCACTTTATTATTTCATATTGATTGTGTTTTTGTGTACAAGAGAGTAGCAGAAAGCATAAATTGTATTCCATGATTCGAATTTATTATATTTATTCTACTCGCATCGGTAACGAAAATATGAATATATGAGCTGCGTGTGTGTTAAGTGTAGCAACTGGAAAATAATAAATTACAGTCAAAAGTACAATAAAATTATAACCAAACGTTTGTTCATTTTATTGTTATTGGATTAATTATTGATATATAAACTATTTCACATTAAATTACATTTTTCAGTTCAATATTTTTGTGGAGTTTTTGTGAGCAATCAACGAAAGCATTTAAAAGCAATCAATGAAATTATTTTATAAATTCAATAGTTTTTAATTAAAATTATTAAAATAAACCATATCGTTATTATTAATACAAAATTTTTAAAAAATATTTGTTTAAGGTTTATTTTTAAATAAAATTTCATGTTGTAATTGAAGAAAACTATCAAAATAAATTAATGAAATCTAGTAAAAAAAGTAGCTTAGAATTATGGAAAGCCACTTTGTTTTTGGAAGATTCTAGGGCATTATACCCCAAAGATGTCAATGGGACTCTATTAATATTGCTCCGTCCCACAGAGGGGTATTTTGCCAATCTAGCCGGATATTTGGCCAAAAATTAAGTTTGAGAAATGTACGCAGCTCGACAGACAACAAAATTCTGCATCGTATAGTGAATTTTCAAGGCTTTTGCTTGAGATTTGTCATTTTGGGACACTGTTAAAATCAGGAAAGTTGAGTAAATCGCATACGTTTTTATTGATTTTAAACGATTTTGAGAGGTTTGCAATATATTTTTTAAACGAATAAAGATTTTGTATTGATTTTTTTTTTCTGTCAAAGGGTTTATTAGCAGCTACTTATGTTAATTTTTAGACAATTTTTTTTTAATTTTTAATGATAAAAAATTTCGTTCAAAATTAAAAAAGGTTGTTTTTGAAAAATTTTTTGTCAAAAAAAAAAATAGTGAAAAGCTTTTTAAGAGTGATCTCCATCGCGATCCTAAAAATGGTATATACCACTACAAAATTTACGATCTCTACTTTTAAACTATAAAAAAAACGCTGCGCGTTTTTTCGCCATTTTTTTGCGATTTTTTTGAAAATTTTACATTTTTATATTTTTTCTTATCTTGGATAGGTCAATACGAGTAAAAAACCCTTGTATATTCATAAAATGTTTTGGTTTTTAATAACTGAATGTAGATGTTTTTTATTTAAATCATTACATCTAACACTGTTATTACCTATACAAAAAACAATTTAAATATTAAAAGAGATATACATAGACGTAGATGCCCTTTCTTTCGGACTATCTACTTTACACGCCAGAATTCACCTATTTGAGAGCATATTACACCAGTCATATAAAATGACAGTGAAAAAATGGCAAATAAAATCTGATGCAGACAAAGCTATTGTTAACGCGAGGAAAAATATTGAAGAAAAATTTAGAAGTGAATTAGAACTAATAGTGGGTGTACCGAAAGCTGGATTTGGAAACACCAACAATGGTAACACTAGCAGAAGATTTTTTTCCAATCCTGAATTAGCTGCAGAAATAACTGGAATTGAGTTTGATTTCATATACCGAACCAAGGTTATTATTGAAGTAATATAAAGTGGTCACAAAATCACAAAATGCACGAGTTTTCCGATTATTGCTTAGATACTGCAAAACTTTACTTTTCTCTATATGAGTGGCATCCTATGACACCTACAATGAACAAGATTTTAATACATGGTGCAACTGTTATGAATGAGGCATTGTTGCCTATTGGGCTGTTATCAGAAGAAGCGTCTGAGGCACGAAACAAACATTTCCGGCTTTACAGGCAGAATTTTGCTAGAGAGTTTTCAAGGGTTTAGTGTAACATAGATATTATTCATAGGCTTTTGCTAAGTTCTGATCCACTTTTTACTAGACCCACTCCAAAAAACGGTCATTACCTTTTACGAAAGGTACTTAACGCTGAAAAGGATTCAGATTCGGAAGAGGTCTTTGAAGAATCAGACGAAGATGAACCATGGCGCTCATCATAATCTTAGTGCAAAGGAAAAGTTGTTTTAAATAAATTAATTGTTATATTTTTAAGTAAAATTTATCGTTACAATCACAAATAAGTTATTACTATAAATAAATTAATTATTTTCCGATAAATAAATTACTATCAAGGCGGGGATTGGTTAGGCATTGGAAAGCTTAAAAATTAATATTTTTAGAAAATTGGCAAAAAATAAAAAAAATATTTTTTCACAGAGTCGTTATGGGGGTGGGATTGGAGGAATACCTTCTCCTGCCAATAAAAAATAATTTTTATGGTTTTAAGAAGTATGTGTGTAATCTATTTCTTTGAATAATTGCGTTATTTTATCAAATAATTTTTTATTTCACCGCCAACAAAAGGGGGCGGGGCTAAAAAAGGCATTTAAGAATCTCCTGAGTCCAACTTTAAGTTTTTGAACATTCTTTGACCTTAAAAGTTGTAATTGCTAAACAAAATGACAGGAAAATCAAAAAAAGCTTGCATTTTTCAGAGGTAGGTTTAGTTCTTCCAAGGAAAACTTTTTTCTCCTTGATCCGATTTTTCCTAATTTATAGCATTGGCAGCCTATGACCATAACAGATTTTTCTGCAAAGTCTCATTAACCTAGGGGTACTCAGTACATTTTTAGAGCCAATATAAGCTAAAAAAAGTAATGTCCGGTTAGATTGGCAAAATACCCATAAGTGCGTCGTTTGTCGGCGTATCTCACGTTATTTGAACTATATTAGTCAGATAACGATAATCATTAGCGAAGGTTTATTACTATTTATATATAACTAGCAGTGTCCACCACTTCGTCAGCGTCAGACAATATTTTGTTCCATTATGATTTGAAAGATTTCAACACCAAATTTTAAGACTCCTACTTTCATAGTGCTTTAGATATAGTTTTTGTATTTACTATATATAGAGGTACCCTTCCCTGGGTAATTGCTCAGAAACATAGACTTTATTAAAAATTCTAAAAATTTAATATAAAATTCTAAAATTATTGTAGACTTTTCTCTTAATACTGTTTAAAATTACGAGCTGACAAAAATAAAAGATGCTGCCAAGTTTGCAGTGCCATTCAATCGGTGAATTGCTAAGCAAGAATAGTAGTTTTCTTTCTTTTGTGCAATAAATTAATTTTTTTTTCGAACTATGTATTTCATAAATTGAAATAATAATTTTTCAGGCTTAAATTCACAAGGAAAAATTAGATAGAACAGCATGCTATGATTTTTATGGAGTGATTACGATTGAATCTGCGTTCTAGATATATACAGAGAATGCTGAAGAAGGATGTAGCGATTTTGCTGATATAATATCTATCTGATATATTTCTATCTATTTATAGAACTTAACTTAAGCCTCAAGAATTTTCAATAAACTTAATTAATAAATAAAGAATTTCATATTTTCGAATTTCGAAATATACAAAAACTATACGTTTAATAAAGTGAGGTCTTAACTATTTTCAAAAAAAAAAAAAAAAAAAAAAATTATAAAATTTACTCTCAAAATGTATTAATTCAAACAGTCAAGTATATTAACTTAAACAGTCTAACTTTTCAAAAACCATAATTATCTCCACAAATAAAACTAAAATTTAAAAAAAAAATAATTATCGTAATGCAGCGAATTTTTATTTCCTAATTTTGGCTAATGAGTAAAGCTAAAAATTTGTACAACGCCTACATATGTATGTATGTATGTGTATGTAGCCTCATATTGCACATGAGCTAAAAATCAATGCACAATGCTCCCTTTATTATCTTGTTCTAGATGTGATGTAATGTGTTTATTCAAAGGAATTTCTCTGAGGCACTTTAGTTATAGTGGAATATATTGCCTTTATATGTTTTTATTGCGGCACAAGTGTGATGTGTTATTTGACGTTTATCTCGCTTAATATAATCACTTGTGCATATTGTAAATTGTATGCCATGTGCATTTTATATACTGACAGTTTTTAGCATATAGTTGTGCAGTGATGCGTAAATTTTACTTTTGCTATTAACTGTGTGGCAGGAGTATTGTGAAGATGGAGGGAGGGTTAACAACTAAATAAAGTAGGTTTTTAAAAAAATAATATTATTTCTCCAGAAAAAAAAAATTTTTTCAAAAAAAAAAAAAAAAAAAAAATTAAAACTATATAAAATAAGTATCTCTTATTCAGATAAGTACCTTTTAAAAAATGTACCTATTTTTTGAAAAGGATTCCTCTCGAACTTATATTGCATTTATATTTTTTTTGTCATAATTTATTTATTGTATCTTCAATATTTTTGAACTAACAATAATTACTCGTATCTTAAGTCTAAAATAAAATATACTTTTTAAGTCCAGCCAGTGCTAGACAAAAATATTGTTTGTTTTACGGATTTTGCAATCATTTGCGGGTCATCCCTCTAATGTACGGCCAAGAAAAGCAGTATCTCTTCTTTTTAGTCGAATGTTACCAGGTTCATTCAGCATGTTACCAAAGGGTTTGGATGAGATTCAAGCCTCTTTAGATATGTGACTGCATGTTTACGCTATTTCTGCTTTAACTGATGGCATGTTTAGGCATGTTTGTGCATGTTTGAATTTTTTATATACCAGGGAGCAAATGTAATTATACGAAGAATTTTATTTTGGCGCCTTTGAATTTTTTCTACATTGCTAACTGAGGCAGTGCCCCATAACTGAATGCCATAACACCAAATTGGTTTGAGGATCGATTTGTACAGTAGAAGTTTACAATCTAAGCTCAGGGTGGAGTTTCTGCCAATAAGCCAATTTAGTTGTACTGCTTTTAGTTTCATTTGTGTTAACTTGAAATCAATGTGGGTTTTTCAAGTAAGGCGACGGTCAAGATGTATACCCAGGTATTTAACATCTGAAAGCTGTGGTATCATTTGGTTATTTATGCGAATAGGAGGGCATGAGTCCCTACCCAGTGTGAAAGTTATGTTAGTACATTTTTGCTCATTCACTTTTATTCTCCATTTTTCTAGCCATTTTTCCAAATTGAGTTTGTGGTCTTGTAAAAGTTGTGATGCTTCTTGGGCACTTTCATGAATACTTAAAAAAGCTGTGTCATCTGCAAAAGTTGATGTGTGCACTAGGGTGCTAATTGGCATATCTGATGTGTACAGTAAATATAAAATTGGTACCAAAATACTACCTTGGGGAACTCAGGCTTCAATGACCTGTGGCGAGCTTAAAAAGTCACATTCTTTTAGTAAAAACTTGCGATTCGTTAAATAATCTTTTAAGAGCTTATAAAAGTTTTCGGGCAAGTTCAGCTTTAACTTAAACATTAGGTCTTCGTGCCAAACCTTATCGAATGCTTGATAAATGTCGATAAAAATCGCAGAACAGTAGTTTTTTTCTTCAAAGGTCTTTTTAATAACATTTACTAATCTGTGTGTTTGTGGGATCGTACTATGTTGTTTTCTGAAGCCGAATTGATGGTTCGGAATACATCCTTTCGCGCTAAGAATTGGATTCAGCTTAGTTATTAATATTCTTTCAAATAACTTTGACACGTTTGATAAAAAGCTTATAGGTCTGTATGATTCTACTTTTCCTGGTTTAGGAATCATAGTTATCAAAGAAACCTTCCACTCTGTGGGAAAGTACTCAAGACGTAAGATGCCATTAAAAACAAACAGAATAATTCTGCGACCTATAGGGGGCAACTCAACTAACATCTTTCAAATGATCAACAAATAAATTACCTTTTTCGGTATCATTTCTTGCCCAGTCTCCACAAGAAGTTCGCAAGGGACTTTTACGTACGACTGGACTTTTAAGGTTTCTACATGCACGCCATAATGAATAATATGATTGTGCAGTTGCGTCGAGGTCTTCCAAGTAATTTTTCAGATACGCTACTCTTCGATATTCTAGCAGCTGTCTTAGCCGTTTCGTGCAATCTTTAAGTTAAGATTTGAGTTCAGGAGATCTGTGTGATTGCCACTCTCTTCGAAATTTATATTGCCTTCAAATTTAATAGATTTGCATTGAAATCTTTCAAAATTTAAATAATTTTTATTTCAATTTTGGTATAAGCAAGATTATATCAAATTACCTTTTATTTACAATTTGCACTTGGTTTTTTTTCGATTTTAATTATCACTTTTTTATTAGGTTTTATTAAAAATTTCATACTTTTTTAATAACTTTGATAATAAAAACTATTTCGTTTGTTTTAATTTAAAATAACATCGTGACATTTTTGCTTGAACATCCTACTATTTGTTAGTACTATTGGTGACAAGAATATAGTTAAATCACTAAATACTGCTAGATTTGAAGTTAATTTTGTTAAAATATAACAACGAAGTAGGTATTGTTTTTAGTGGAAAATCTAGTTTACCAATTATTAATTACCAATTATTACAAAAACTAAAAGAAAAATTAATTTAAAAAGTACATTTTTTCTCAAAAAGTACCTTTTAAAAAAAATTACATTTTTTCATTGCAGATATTTTATGCGATTTTTAAAGTATTCCTTTTTAATGCTTTTTTTTAACAAAGTGCCTTATTTGAAATAGTTCTTTTTCCGAAAAGAGTAACATTGTGAATAAATAATTTGTTTCTAAAAATATTTTACCTAAGTACTTTTTTTGCAAAAAAAAGCGGTGTTAAAATATTAGAATTCTTGGAAATATTTTATTCGATTTTGCTTTAAAAGTAATCCACACCAAATTTTTTTAGTGTTAGAGATGTGGTTTAATTTTTTTACTTGGTCAGAGGTACCCATCCCTGGGTAATTACTCAGGATGTAAATACATAGGCTTTATATGAAATGCTATAAAACTCAAAATTATTGAAGAGTTCTGTAAATAGATTCCAAAATTCCCCGTTTATAAAAACAAAAATTGCCGCCAAGTTTTTAGTTCATATAAGCTTCCCTATTTTATCTCTATTTTCTCTTGGAACTAAGATGTTTACACGAAAAAAAAAATACTTTATTTGAACCGAGGTACTTAGGTACCTTCTTACTAAATTTGATTAAAATTCATCTAGTAGTTTTTACGTGATGTGTTCGGACTGATAGACAAAAATTCTAGTGATTTGTATTTCATATTAATTAATATCAGAACCAGCAACAAAATTTTACAAAAAAAAAAAAAAAAAAATGAATGTAAAGAAATGGTTCTGTTACAGTTATACCACATACTTGATGTGCCCGTTACGTCGTAGGCGTTCTGACAATATTTTGTTCGCTTTTGCTTTGAAAGTAATCCACACCAAATATTAAGACTCGTACGTATTTGCTTTATATAAAGGTACCATCCATGCATAAAATTCTAAAATTTATATAAAATTCTAAAAATTATTGTAAAGCTCTGCGAAAGGTGCTTAAAATACTTTAATAACAATGTAATTCCACATAGCAAAAATGCAAATCAAATTCTAATTTTATTCAGTTGTCTATTTGACACTAAGTAGTTCTTATTTTGTGATTACTTTAAAAGAGCGATATCTATTGCGTACCCGTGTTTAAAATATACTTACTTACTTAGGTGGCTATTACAGAACATTTGTTCCTGTAGCCGAACGTAAAATAGATTTCCAAGCGCTTCGATCTTCTGCGCTTCTTCTCCAGTTTCTGACACCAAGTTTCGAGATGTCCTCCTTAACTTGATCTTTCCATCGTAGTTTCGGTCTTCCCCTTCTGCGTGAACCGTCACCAGGTTCGTATTCAAATGACTTTCTAGCTGGAGCATCTTCATCCATTCTCACAACATGACCTAGCCAATGCAATCGTTGTAATTTGATACGTTTGACTATGTCTATGTCGGCATACAGCTCATGGTTCATACGACACCGATATTCTCCGCCAACGCAGATTGGTCCATTGATTTTTTCTCAAACACTCCAAGCACAGCATCATCTGCTTTCGCAAGTACCCATGCTTCCGAACCATATAATAGCACGGGTAGTATCAGTGTCTTGTAGAGAGTGATTTTTGACTGTCGAGAGGTGGCCTTGTTTTTAAACTGCTTACCTAGTTCAAAGTAGCATATATTGGCCAGTATTATTCTTCTCTTTATCTCAAAACTGATGTTTGTTTTGTTGATGGCGGTACCGAGGTAGATAAAATCGCTGACTTCCTCAAGGTTGTATTTTTCAACTTCCACTGTCTGCCCGAGTCTACTGGACGTCTTGTGCGTTGATACCATCAACTTGGTTTTATCGCCGTTTACTGCCAGACCCACTTTGGAAGTTTCTTTTTCGATTTTTTCAAAGGTGGCAGTTACCGCTCGCAATGTTCGACCCATGATGTCTATATCGTCAACGTAAGCGAGTAACATGTGTTGTTTAGTGTATAGCGTGCCAGTTCTATTCACATTCGCATCCCGTATAACCTTTTCTATTTAGCAGGATATTAAAAAGGTCACACGATAGACTATCGCCTTGTCTGAAACCTCGTTTGGTACTAAATGGCTCGGAGAGGTTTTTTCCTATTTTAACTGAAGATCGCGTATCAGTTAAGGTCATCCTGCACAGCCGTATTAATTTTGTAGGTATACCAAACTCAGACATTGCTTGAAACACCTTTGAACGAATGGGGCTGTCAAAAGCAGCCTTGTAGTCGACAAATAGAATAGGTAGGTGTCGATCTGTTTTTCTTGGGTCTTTTCCAGGATTTGACGTAAGGTGAATATCTGGTCGGTGGTGGATTTACCAGGTCTAAAGCCACATTGATATGGCCCAATTATCTCGCCAACTTTAGATTTTAATCTTTCACACAGTACGCTGGAAAGTATTTTGTATGCGATGGGAAGGAGACTTATTCCTCTGTAGTTGGCGCATACTGTCTTGTCTCCTTTTTTGTGCACGGGGCATAATATGCTGAGGTTCAAACCATATGATGTATACACCTCATCAGCGTGTCGCCTCCGGTCTTAAATAGTTCGGCTGGTAAAACATCGGCTCCTGCTGCCTTATTATTCTTCAGCCGAGTAACTGCTACTTTGACCTCATTTTGGCTAGGTGGTATACACTCAATACCGTCATCCGGGATTGGTTCTAGGGTATCTACGTCACCGCTACTATCTGATACCAATAGTGTGTAAAAATGTTCCCTTCACTTCCTCAGTATCTGTCAGCAGATTACCTTCTTACAGGCAAGGTGTTTAAAATATACCGCTTTCAAAATAAAAGTTGCCTTAAATCTTAAACGTAAAAAATTCGGCGTGTTTTCACTGCTATTTCCCCACTTTATCTTGAAAATAATATATTTTTGCGGAAAGAAGTACTGTATATTGGAATCAGGATACCAAGGTACCTCTTCACTAAATTGTGTTAAAATCCATCCAGTAGTTTTAACGTGATGCGAATACAAACTGAAAGACAGATAGACAGATAGGAAATGAGTTACTGTTTTATTATACCTAACGATATAGATATATGTAGATTACGTTAATTAAAAAACAAATACCTTTTAAAAGATAAGCATCTTATAAACATATTTTTTGATAAGTACACAAAAAGAGTACTACATTACGATATACGTATGTACATAAATTATTTTTAAGGTATTGTTTTGCCGGCTTTCACACAGACAGTTTTCATTTTATCGTCATAATTTATTTCTGGCTCACTGTGTATTATTATCAAATGAACAACACGCGTATGAGTAATAGCTGTCAAAACTCATATGATTTACATTGATTATACGCCATCGCTGTTATTTTATAATTTTTGTAATCCCAGTAATGAAGTACTTTATTAAATAAACACTCTCTGATGTGTGTAAAATTTGAATAAATTTTTTTCAAATAATTTCTATATAATATCACAGGCTTAGTGTGGTATGAAACTGTGCCAGTTTTTAAAACACAGCATAATAAACAAAGTTGACAATTAATTGTAAAAAGTACATGTGGGGAGATATCGCAACCATGAATAATGTCTAAAAGCCTGTAATTGTGGCAGAGCAAAATACCACCATGATTTATGTTTATTTTGGTTTTCAAAACCAACAATATTTATTTAATGCCTTTTGATATTTACATGGCAGTTTATAAATAGGTCAAAAGAATATTTGTGTCTGGTTTTATGCCTGTCAAAAGAATATTTGTGTCTGGCTTTATGCCTGTCAAAATATTTGTATTTTTATATTTCTGGGTTTTTTTACGACTACTTAAATTTTATTTATTATTTGTATTCTTCTGTGTGCAACAGTTTCCCAATTTTTATTTTATATTTTATATTTCTAGTTGATGTAGATAAATACTGAATGTTTCAACAGACAACATAATTTCCGAAGACTTATAGCAATAAGTAAACAATTTTAAAAGAAAGTATTTTTTATTGCCCTGCTATTAAGCTTAAAGGAAATAAAATCTACTAAAATATAAAATTATAAAATGTTTAAATGCTTCATCTACATAACATAGCCTAACAGCTATAAGTAAATATTTTTACTTTTTACTTTTTGATTTTTATGTTTTTAAATTTATTTAAATTATTCTTGCAGCATGTTTTATGCAACTTTATAAAAGTACCAGTATTATTTTCTTAAAATGCACATTATTATTTTTTTGCTTCTTGAGCCCTTCAGCTTTATATTGCAATATTTTATGTAAACTTAAATTGTCTGGTTGTCTCTGGGCCGAGCACAATTAAACACTGCGATATAAATTGGAATTGCAAACAATAAAAAATCATAAAGAACTAAATTAACATAAATTGCATTAGAGTCAAGTTTATGTTAAATTTTAGTTTAGTTTCATTTTTTTTTCTACATTGCGTGTTACGCGTTGCAAAACTTAACAATATAAAACCATGAATATAAATTGCATGAATATTTAGTTTTTCTTTATATTTTTGTACCATTTGTAGTAAGTGAGATTACACATACATACATATATTTTTTTCTGTAAGTCATTGTCTTCATATTATCTTTCTACAATTTTTATTATTAATATCTTTTCCTAGCCTGTTCAACAATTTAATGTATTCTGTTGGCAAATATAAATTCATGTACATTTCTTCGAGATCTTTTTTTTATCATTCATGCATAAAATATGCACAAAAACTGCTGTTACATTCTTAGTCTTAAAGCTTATGCCTTAAACTGTGTTTTATTTCCCAAGTTAATTTTTTTTATAAATAATACAATCTGAAGGCTATCATTTTGTCGTGGACTGCAGTCGGTCATATTTTGATTTTTTGCTCATATACCATTTTAATGCTATAATATTTTACAACCAGATCATTATCATATAGTTATACTAGGTTTTGGACCTAAAACAAATTAGATAAACCTCATTCTTGTATACAAACTATGAACTTATAACCAAATGTTTCAAAACAAAAACAAAGTTCTCTCCAGAAAATACAAGTAACATTTGGTTTCTCTCAAGACTGTTTCCTAAGTGATAGGGACCAGTCCCTTTAATATTTAATATTTGGATGGCCTAGGAGAGGCTTAATTGATACTGTTTCATTTTTCTGTGATAGGAGGTAGACCTGTCACACGGCGCGTATAGTATCAGTTTAACTATAATACTACCCCAGATTAAGTTAAAATTTTAACACTTTTGAATCAGTTACGTGAGGTATTTTATTTAAAAGTCACGATTGCTTGTGGTACACCATATTGATAACCCATGGGATGAGTGCGTTAGAAACAAAATTTTCCCTCAGCGTTTTTATACACAAATTACAATCTTATACACACTCTACTTACCTAAAATTAAAAAACGATCTTACAGAGACTACCGTGTTTTACAAAGACTATCGCGTTTTACAATGGCTGCTTCTTTTACAAATGGTGCAGTCTATTACAAAAGTCTATGGTATTTTAGGAAGTCCACCATTATTTTATACCATGACTAGCAGTGCCCGCCACGTCATGGGCGTCCTGACAATATTTTGCTTAATTTTGCTTTGAAACTATTCCACACCAATTGAAAGACTCTTACTTTTATAGTGCTTCAGTTATGGTTTATGTATTTACTTTATATAAAGGTACCCATCACTGGATAAAGTTCTAAAATTTCTAAAAAATTCTAAAATTCAAAAAATTATTGTAAACCTCTGTAAGGGTGTTTAAAATATTTTAATAACAATGTAATTCCACAAAGTAAAAATACAAATAAAATACAAATTTTATTCAATTGGCGCCATCTGTTGCGCATAGTTTTTAAAATATCCCACTTTCAAAAATGAAAAAGTGAGTTTAAAAAATAACCGTATTGAATATAAACGTGTTGAAAATAGCACAGTTTTAAACCGAAAATTTCAGTACCCTTAAACCGGAAATTGCGTTGTTCACTGCTTTTTCTCCACTTTCTCTTGGAAATAAGATATTTTTGCGGAAAAAAGTATCCTATATTGGGACCAGGATAGGTATCACAAAATTTTGTTAAAATCCATCCAGTAGATTGTACGTGATGCGAGCATAAACTAAAAGCAGACAGACAGACAAACAGACAGACGGAAATAAGTTACTATTTTATTATATGTATAGATTTACCATCTTTGGTAAATCCTTTTTACTGAGACTACTATTTATACATAAAAAAAAAATAGTAACTTATTTCCTGTCCGTCCGTCTTTCTTTTTTCTTGTTCGCATCGCGAAAAAACTACTAGATGGATTTAAACAGAATTTTGTGAGGAGTTACCTTAGTATCCTGATTCCAATATAGGGTACTTTATTTTCGCAAAAATATCGCATTTCCACAAGAAAGTGGAGAAAAAGCAGTCTTGTACAAATATACACGAACAACCAGATTGCTGTCAATCAATCATTTAAATCTTTCGGCTTTTAGTAACAAAGACTGTCTTATAGAAATACTACCGTCTTATAAAAAAACTACCGTCTGATACAAAAACTACCTTCTTATACAAAAACTACCGTCTTATAAAAAAAATTACCGTCTTATACAAAAACTAACGTCTTATATATAAACTACCGTCTTATACATAAACTATCGCCTTATAAAAAAAACTACCGTCTTATACAAAAACTACGGCCTTATAAAAAAACTACCGTCTTATACAAAAACTAACGTCTTATACAAAAATTAACGTCTTATACTAAAACTACCGTCTTATAAAAAAAACTACCGTCTTATACAAAATTACCGCCTTGTAAAAAAACTAGCGTCTTATACAAAAACTAACGTCTTATACAAAAATTAACGTCTTATACAAAAATTAACGTTTTATACAAAAACTACCGTCTTATACTAAAACTACCGTCTTATACAAAAAAATACCTTCTTAAACCAAAACTACTGTCTTATACAAAAACTATCGGTTTATACAAAAACTATCGTTTTATACTAAAATTACCATTTTATTCAAAAACTACCATTTTATACGAAATTTAAATTAAATTTTTCTAGGATTTTGTATTTAAGTTTACAAATAACTCTTACATATATACTTCGCCTTTTTTTCATAAAAAATTTTGAATTTTTTTAACTTTGACTTTTTTCTACATTTATACTCAGTATCACATCTTACACTTTAGATACCGTTATATATTCTAAACAAATTTATAATACGATTATGTACTCTACATAAATTGATAATAAACGTATCCTCACATATTCAGACTAAATTTTTATAGTCGGATTACGAGAACCTTCTAATACTAGCATACCATTTTATACTTCCACTATAAGTCTTAGACCCAATATTATAACTTGCCTTTAAAGTACGTTTTAGTTAAATTTCACTTCTACTTAAGTGAGCGATAAAGTGAAGAATAACTATTTTTCGTTATTACAACTTCCTTGTAAAATAAAATTAATCTTTTTGAAAATATGGCAGTACAATAATAAACAACGACTACTTTTGACAAAGTAAATTGGTTCTTAAAAACGTGGTGGTAACGCAATACCTTCCATTTATTTGTTTACTTTTAACAAACCACAAATTAATTATCTGTGCAACAAAAAACTGAAAAGATTTTTTATATATAACAAAGGAGATCTGTTTTCCATTTTTATTTTTCAAATGCAAAATTAAATTAAAATGAATTTATTTTTCTTCATAGATTAGAAAATACGGCAACTTTATAGATAACGAAACATGGCAACTTCAAACTCTTATATCTAATGTTAAAAGTTAAAAGCAAGATGTTCTTCCCTTTAGTTTATCAGTCACTTCTAGCTTAATGTATACTTATAATAACGAAAAACTACTTATCACCCTGATAAAATCCTAACTTTAGCTAATGGCAAGTTATAACAATGGGCCATATACTGAAAATGTCGCAGTACGTATGTACACCTATATCTTTAACTCGAACAGCCATTTTTAAGTTATCAGAAAGCAGTTATTAAGTTAAATTTCAAACAAATTGTTACGGAAATAGGTCTAATTCTTTAAAATGCTCAAAATTAACTCTACAACAACAACAAATTAATTCTGTCTAAAGCAGTGGTGCCCAAATACATACTATCACATTGTATGTTTGTGTTACAAGCAGCACAAACAACTCGTGCAATTTTCGCTGTTAAAATTTAAACAAAGTAAAATGTAAAAATGTAAAAATATAAAATATATATCTCCTCTATGCGCGTAATAAAATAAAAAATTAAAACGTTACTAACTTTGTGTTGTATGCTGTTGCAGAATTCTCTAGAGTAGCTCATTCCTAGACGTTCATTAGAAGAATTAAAGAAGTAACAACTATAACAAGCCTGCCAGATCCTTATAGAATTTAAGGTTCTAGACGTTTTACTCGCCTATTAATTAAATACGCGCTTGCGAGTAGTATTATATTGACCGTCTGCGTTTACACACTGTGATCAAATTATAAAAATTATACAGAGCTGAATTAATAAAGTGAAAGTTGTCTTAATAGAGTTGACATTACATGTACATTATGTGTATATATGCATTTTTAAAGTTACAAATTAAAGAATTATTAACATTTTTTTTTTTTTTTTTTTGTTAAAACATCAGTTTAAATTATTGTTGTCGGTAGGCCTTTCATCTATTGTTCCATCTATTGTAAACGAATTATTGGATGACGTTATTCAGGATTTGTTTCGCAATCTAAATTATTTTTAGCACTGAGACAGTTAAAGTAAGTACAGAATTATTGTCATGATGTTTTATTTTACAATTAAAAAGTTCAAGGCACAAATAAAAAGTGACAACATTTAGACTACTCTACTGTGTTTAGGTTATTGGGTGAAACCCATGCCATCATACCATTTTGCTCAGCTGTCAGTTTTAAACTACTGAAAAAGTTTAATACTGGCACTATTTTCAAATATCAAGACTAGTCTATTAACTGAGCACACTATCAGTGGAAATAAAAAGTTATACAAAGAAAAATAGAAAATAAAACATTTATTCAAATTTTTTTTTTAAGAATTTACAAAAAAAAAAAGTTTTAGAGAAATATTTTTACACAACTTTAGCAACATATGTCCTGAAAAAAGTTCAAAATATTTATTCAAGAAAACATTTTTTATTAAGAATTGCCTCATAGTTTTTAATGTAACAATGTTTTTAAATTGCAGAGCATTAAAAATGTACCCTAAATTAAAAAAAAAAAGAACAAGGAACAAAATTCATCTTAAATTCACAAAAATTTTTTTAACCTTAAACTTTGCTAAGCACAAAAAAAAAATCATGCTATTGTTTAATGCAAATAGTCATTTAAGATTGTTACAGAAGTAGTAAAAAAAAAATTCAAAAAAAAGTTAACTTTAAATTGAAATTTTAGAAATATCAACATCAGTAAAGACATATCTTTCCCTCTAGAGTTAAATAAGACTGCTGCTGGAAAACATAGATCCAAAAAATCTTACACATCTGCATGTAAAGAAAGTTTGTACACATTTGAGTGTATGTGTAAATGTTATCGGGCATTAAAAGGAGGAGTATAAAGGCCTTCTAGAAGGCCTATTTACTTGTTCTTTAGTTGGCACATAGAAGGTTTACCACAAAAATTAAAGCCTTAATTAGGAAACGTAATATCTGCTCACTCAATTTGTGAAAAGATTTAAAACTCCAGAGCTTTATAAAATATTTCAAATGTGTAGAAGAGAGGTAGTAAAAAATATCAATGAGTTGAAACGTTTGTGCTATGAAAGAAAATTTTCCTCGGCGATTGATAACAAGCTTAAATGGAAGAAATTTCGTGAAATCGGCATAGGTCAACAAAATCATTCTTCTATTCAAATTGATGTAAATATTAATGATTTAAATCACAAATTTTTAAACATTAATATCCCTCGATCTACATGCAACCAATATGAAGATTTGTGTACAGTACCTATTCAAAAACCATTCAGTTTTTGCTGTGTAAGCCAATGCGAAGTCATGCTATGTTTACCTACAATTAAATCGAAGGCTATTGGTTATTGGCTATGGAATAAATCCCACCTTTTTAGGAATTATCATGCCAAAACTCTTACCATTCGTCACTCATCTTTTTAATAAATACCATATTCACAACTTCTGTATACCCTGATGCATGGAAACTGTCGAAAATTATCCCCATTCCTAAGCAAAATAATGATTACAGGCCAATTGCAATTCTTCCTCCTTTCTTATATAAAGTAATGGAAAAAATGATCAGTAAGCAAATTAACGAATATCTCGAAAATCAGAATCTTTTATCTGATAAGCAATCCGGATTCGTAAAGAGCAGAAGCTGTATTACAGCTCTTACAGAAGTGGTCGAAAATCTGAGAGCTGATCTTGACAAGAGCATGGTCTCATTTTTACTACTTCTAGATCATAGTAAGGCCTTTGACACAGTCGACCATTCAATTTTAATGACGAAACTTGAGAAACTTTTTTATTTTTCACCAACAGTCTCTAAACTCTTGAACAACTATCTTACTGGACGATCTCAAGTAGTAGAACTTAATGGAAATTTTTCAGAAATCCTTAATGTAAATAGAGCTGTTCCTCAGGGTTCAATACTTGGGCTATTCTCGCTATTCTGTCTTTATATTAATGATTTACCTGATGTGATTAAACACTGTAAAGTGCAAATGTATGCCGATGATGTCCAGATTTATAATGTGCGATGTTCATTCATGTGCGGACAATATAAACAGCGACCTAGAGAGGGTTAATAAAAAGGCAATAAACAATGGATTGTGTATTAACCCTTCCAAATCAAAGTGTGATAAAAACAATAAAACCATAAATGATGACATTAATATAAAAATAAACAATGACATCGTTGAGTTTGTAAGTTACTGCAAAAACTTGGGACTTGTATTTAACAATAAGCTATCTTGGTCAAACCTTATAGCGTCTTCAGTTGGTCGAGTATATGGAATGCTTAGGAACCTTTTGGGCCGTTAAATATTCAACGCCACTAAATATAAGAACACTCCTTGCTAAAACATATCTTCTACCTGTCCTTCTATATGGTTCTGAAATTTATGCAAACTGTTTCAGCGGTGATTTTAATAAACTTAAAGTTGCTTATAATAACATAGCAAGATATGTATATAACAAAGGACGAGTTGAATCAATTTCCAGATTTTCGTACCAAATTTATCGGATGAGCTTTGAAAATCTTCTAAAATTTAGAAACCTGCTGATCTTCCTACATAACATTATCACATCTCGGCAACCAATTTATCTTTTTAACGTATTAAGATTCGAAAGATCTGTGCGAGGAAAAAGATCAATTCAGCAAAAATATAAAAGCGCATTCTCACAAAATCACTTTTTCATCTATAGCATTAGTCTTTGGAACCAGCTACCAATTCAAATTCAAACTATTAGCAACGCAAACCGATTTAGAAATGAACTTCTTAATTATTTCGGATAAATTTGTTTCTCTTTCATTGACTTTTGTTCTAGTTATAAACTCGTATAGGTATAATCATGATATAATAATAGAAGGTAATTCCATTCTCTCTTTTTGTCGGCATATTAACGTTCTGACATTTGCGGGAATTATTTAAATTTGTGCAAGGCGAATTAATACTAGGTGATTGCACGGGCGAATTCAGGCTTTTTCGCCTCCTTTGCAGTTGTCAAAAAATTTCATGCATATGATGAGCTTTTTCGCCACTGCAATCACCTGTTATGGATTCGCCTTGAATTTGTGCTACCATATCACATACTTTGTGAAATCCCATTTTGCTTTTTTTTTTCCCTTTATTCGAAACAGAAACAATCCTTAAGTTTATGTATGTAAGTAAACAAACGAAAATTGTTTTAGTTTAAATTAATAGTAATACAGTTTTGCAGGATTTCACCACTTTGACGAGCCGACATCATTTTATATTGACGTCAACATCAATTTGATTATAATTTTGCATTCCCTAAAGCTCTTATGACGATTTCGACGGCTTATCCATAACACTGTTCTGTAGAAAAATATTCTTTTAAAAAAATTTTATATTGTGGAATGAAAGTGCTTAATAAGAATCTGTTCTACGTTTTTTCTATCACGTCGAAATTTTCTATTTCTTCAACGAATTTTCCGAATTGGATCAAACTTGTATTTAAATCTTTTCCATTTTGAATTTTATAAACCAAGGCGATGAAATCGTCGTCGATACAACAAAATTTTAACGTCATATATTCTTACAAATAACAAATAAAATTAAAAACTCACCGTTAAATGTTATGTAGACAAAGAGAATACCAACCTATATTGTGTGGACGATGCCAAATGGAATAGGGGTGATTCTCAGGAAATGCATCAATAAGAGTGTAAAAACAACGGTTTGAAGTCCTAAAAACTAGCCAAGTAGTTACGTTGTTTACCTTAAATTACAGAATTCTTAACATTTAAGATTTATTAGAATTAAAAAAAAAATATAAAAAAGTCAATGCCCTTAAAGTCACTACAGACTTTTTTACAAAATTTTTTTTTGCCAAATTTCCATTTTTTCTATTTTTTTATTTTTTACGTTAATTATTGATTTGGCGATTTTTTATTTTGTGGCGATTTCTCATAGGGTCAATTAGCATGCAGCTTAAATAAGATTGAAATATAATTTTTTTTTTCTCAGTACAAAAGTGTACCTATAAACGTTTAAGAAAATCATAATCTATAACAAGATTTATTCCTCATAAGTTTTACTATTAAACCAAAGCACGTTTTTATTTTATGTTATTTTTATAAAATACACATTTTTTTAAATAATTTCCAAAATAAATATTTCTTATTTCTATTAGTGACAAGGCTGTTTTTGTTGTTTACATAAAAACATACTTCAATAATTCCGGCAAAGTTCAAACATTTTTGAAATGGAACTACCTTGTATTATTATATCATGGGTATAATTAATTTCCTTTGTTTTTTTAATTTTCAATTTTTATCAATTTTTGATCTTATATAATGTTATTAATTTTATAAATATTATTAATTATTGATTATATATAAGTTATTTAAATTATGAATCTGTAATATTGTGCTTTCTCACTAGCACTTTAATTTATAAGATATTAATCATGTTGTGCTAGATTTTTAAACAAATAAATAAATAAATAAATAAATAAATAAATAAATAAATAAACAAGAAGGTCTTGTGCCAACTCATACTATACTCATATTTTTTAACACAGATTGTCACTGCAGAGCAAGACTTCCACTTACGAAAATTGGCTGCTAGAAAGCCTTTAATTTAATGCCTTTTGCAAAACTTTTCTTAGAACAAAAAAATGTTTTGAAAAGATTATTGTTTTTCTTATTTTATTAAGCATTTTGAATCGAACCTGCAACCCCCAGACTAATAGACAAGTGGACTACCAGTCTTTTGAGGCATTTATATAGGGACATTAAATAAACTTTTGGTTTTCATAAATAAGAAATGTAAATATATAAAAAAATATAAAAACATTTCGTTTACCTTCTATGAGAAGGAAAGTAGATATGTGTAGTAGAGGGGAGAGCTAAGTCTTCGAAAATCACTTCTTTGGAAGGTACGGAAAAATGACAATTGTGGCGAGAGAATGTACAAGCCTGCCTTGTAGTTAGAAGGCCTGAAATGAGAAAACCTGTTTTGTTTTACCGCTGGGTTGTTGTAACTTACACATAAATACGACAAAAATGTTAAACATTTATGTTTACAATTCTCACAAAGACATACATATACTTGGCAACACGTCAAGGCCAAAACAACAACTCTCATACTCTTCTAAAACTAGGAAATGCCTTCAAAAACACATGCACAATTAAAAATATTTAGATTTCAGATTGAGCTTTCACTTTTAGTAACACAAATATATACACAACACTTACACTAAGCACACATACACGCAGAGAAAAAACATGGTTGAGACGGGGTGACAAGAAGCATAAAAAATTTTAGCTTTCTTTAATATTTCTTTGGACATGATTATCAAGTTTTGAAGTTTTGGTTAAAATTTGATCATTAAATGGTTGATTTGCGCAAAAAAATGTTACATGACTTGGTTTGAACTATATAGCTTTTGCTAAAGTTAAAGTTACATCCAAAGTCTTATTCCAAAAGAGAATGGTATTTATAACCATAAAATATTATTAATAAACAAAATATGGGCTATTTTTTAGAGGTGAGAATTTTAAATTGGCAGCACTGTTTTCTATGACAGCTGATTTGACAGTTCTCAGTTGGTTTAGTTCAGCAGCTTGTCATGAATAGGCTACAAAATATTCATATTTAATTTAAAATGCATGCAATTCGATAACTCATTGGACATAACGTGTATTTCATGGTGCTTATAAACCAGCATCAGAGCGATTAATGCCACAAACCAAAGATCGTTTTTGCAATAAGTTGATTACCAGCTGTCATCGAAATACCAATTTACATCCACAAAAATCTTACTATTTGGGGCCCTTTATGGGCTGGTGGAATTAATCTTCGATATGTTTTCACAAATAACGATCGACAGAATGTTAGAATCAACGGTGATCGATATAGAGACATGTTTTAGATAGATGCCTCAATTGGAAAGCTTTAGTATTGCAGATATGTGGTTTCAGCAAAATGGTGCCATACGACAGACATCGCGCGCGATACAATCTATTATGTGCCAGTACCTAGTGTACTAGATTATCCGTCTGGGGCTGTGGGTTCGATTTCCAGCAAAGTCTCTTACCAAAGGGTAAAACCGTTATCCCAATTGTGTTCGCTACAATGTCTATCCTTTTGTCAGCCCCTTCTATCTCTGAAAACGTAAGAGGTAGAATATTGAAACTTCCACACAAGTTGTATACTAAAACTTATAGGGTGTTCTGAAAGTGACGTGTTATTCGTGTATATATCTTTATTTCTTAAACTGTAGAAGGCTTAATAATTAAAACTATGTTGCCTAATGCACTAGTATAAAAAAATGCGCCCAAAAATTAACGGGTGTTCCGACAGAGACGTGATTTGCATGTATATGACCTAATTTTTGAACCATAGCAGGTAGAGTATTGAAAGTTTCTCTGAACGTTTATTACTTCGGCCACTATATCAATAATAATAAAAATTAAAGGATGTTTCGAAAGTGACACGACTTTCATGTATATAACCTTATTTTGAACCGTAATAGGTAGAATCTTGAAATTTTTACAGTTGATGTGTTGCCCCGGACGCTATGATAATTACTTAAATTAAACGGTGTTAAATAAATATAAAAAATAAAAATTAAAGACTTTTGCGAAAGTAACACAACTTTATGTCATTATTTTTGAACGGTGCCCCATAAGACATGAAAAAAACTTGTTCTTTTAAAGTTATATATTGAAGGTAGTACGGAACCCTATGTGTGTGAGTCTGATGCGCACTTGACTGAATTATTTTTAATATAATGTGGGTTTCTTAATTGCCTCAGTGACCGGTTATAGAAATTTCAAGTATCATCTGGCCAAGATGCAAGTCGAGGTAGGATGATATTTGCAGTGTGTTTCTTGAAAAAAGTTTAAGGCAGTAGTGCACATGGTGTGTAAATGTCCAGCAAACTGGCTAACATTAGGTTTTGGACTATGATGGGCAGATACATATTAAATGTGGCTGCTATGAAGACATTAGCCTTTGGCAAATGTTATCAATTACGAGAGACTCTGTGATGTGGAAGAAGGTCTACATTTATTAGTCGCCAATCTGAAATAACTACAGTCGAGAGTATAATGCCAAAGTCTGCATACTGGATTTACACAGTGATGGTGCGACCCATAATAACTTATGCTTCAGTGGTTTGGTGGCCTAAAGCCTCTCAGACAACAATAAAGCGTAAGTTGGATGGGGTTCAAAGAATTGCTTGTATGAGCATATGTGGCGCAATGCGCACTGTTCTAACACAGGCAATTGAGGCAATGCTGGGATTGCTGCCGCTGGACTTATTTGTTAGATCAACGGCTGCGATGTCTGCTTTGCGTAAAGAGAGTGATGACATTTGGCATCGCTTTAGCCAAACATCGGTCTATTATGACCTGGATGTTCCTAGACCTTATTAGTAAGGAGGTTAGGGAAGCTCAAATGCCGATGGAACGCATCAGTAGAAGAAAGGTAGTCGAAAGACTGCATCGGACACTATTTGCGGACGGCGTTATACACAATGAGAATTTCTGTGGACCAGAACCCAGAACAATGGCTGAACTCCCTAAACCTGAAAATGTGGAGGGAGGCTACTACATGTAGATAGGCTCGAATGGTGCTCAAAGAGCCCCTTGGCAGGAGAGCCAGCAAGGTTCTTAGATACAATAGAAGTACCTTAAGCTGCATAACTGCGTTAATGACAGGTCATGGAAACTTCAAGTATCATCTAGCCAAGATGAAAATCGAAAAAGACGCTGAGACGGTAGCGCACATTGTGTGTGAATGTCCACTGGCTAGCGTAAGACTTAGGACCATGGGCAGAAGCTTGTTAAATGTGGATGCCATGGGGGAACTAAGCCTTAGATAAATGCTAGCAATCACTAAAGACACCGTGATGAGAAAGAACGTCGATAATTCCTACTCGACATTCTGAAATCACTAGAGTCTAGATTAAAGGCTGGTTGTAGCACGAGACTCAATGATAGTAAGATTGCCGCAAGTTATGTCGGTTGTCTATAGTTATTGAGGACGGAAGGGGGTCGAAAAGGGACCCATTTAGAAGTGGTCTGCTTCGCTATTCCCCCTACATTAATAATAATAGTAATGCTAGTGATAAGCAAGAGACTCACTGAAAGTAATGTAGTCTTAAATTACCAATCAGGTTCCATTAATCATTGAGAATGGAAAGGTATTGAAAAGAGACCTATGAAGTAAAGATGTCTCTTACATAACAATATTATGATAAATGATTATGGTTATCCAACCATTTCTTTACGTGTACCTTATCCCCTTTTTATGTAGAACTAAAATTCTAAAAATATAAAAAACAAGAAATCATACGTAAATTCTACACACATGCCTTAAATGCAACGCACTTTTAGATGAGACAAGTAACTACATTGTTAAGCTACCTGACTGTATAAGTTGAGTACTTAGAAAGAAAAGAACGAACAAATTAAACACAAATTTTTTCATGTTTCCATGAAACTTTACAATTTACGCAGCAAAGTTAGAAGACATTTAATTTTTTTCATCTAGATGTTACTGCTTCATTTACAATAAACAAGCAAAAAAATAATTCTATTGCTTAAGATTTAGACAAGAAATTAAGATACATGTCAAGTGAGTGCTTAAAATCATGACATATTTATGTGAGCCCAAGGCAATTTCATAAGCGTTCTATTTGAAAGAGCTTAAGTAAAATCTTATTGAAATGTTTGTTGGAGGATCAAAAAACAAAAAAAAAAAAAAAAATACGAAATATTAAAATTCGCGCTTATTAAATGTCAGACAGTGGCTTAAAAATGTTTTCTTTTGGTAATAATTCTGTACCTGGTAAATCACTAAAGATTTCTTAAAGAAATTTTACGTAGACTAAGAAAAGGTTTCTAAATCTTTAAAGTTGGGTACCAAGCTCATACTTTTTAATAAAAGTGTTTAATAACAGTCTACCTTAGACATAGACATTAACACTAACATCATGTTAGTGTTAAGTGTAGACTGTCCATGTTAATGTTTTTCCAAGTCTTAACATGGTTGTTAAAGCCTTTGGTATAAAAACTCTTTTATAATATGACAACGACGTTGTTGTTATATTTTAGTTGGTCACTATCATTTACAAACAGCGCCATCTGTTGCTTAATCGTACTACTACTATTTAATATGCAATAAGCATTCACACAACATTGTTGGAAAATATAAAATTATGTTCGAACAGATAATGACATAAACACCTATTCACCACCTATAACAACATGCACAAATTAATTCTATTGCTCTGTTCATGTTTTGTTCAAATTGATGACTAGTGAAGACGGCCTCTGAGCATGTAAATAAATAACTTTAATACAAAAAAGCATAAGTGTATAAGACATGATGTCCTTTTTATATTTATATTTATAGGTATAGTAGCATTTCGCTATCCCTTTCTCAAAATAATAAAAAACACTTGGAAGTAAAAGTATACACAAAAAAAATATTTTCACCAATTAAAAGTTTTAATTGGTTTCAGACTACAATTTAATTAAATAATTAATTGTTTCAATTATTTGTTTAATTAGAAAATTTTTTGTTCTGTTTTAAACAAATATATATTTGAATCAATTAAAAAATTAATTGAAGTTTAATTTAAAATTGATTAAAACTTTTAATTGGTGAAAAAAAATTTTCCACACAGAAAAAAAAGTGGAAAAAAATGTTTTTCAAATTTAGAAATTTGACATAGGCTTCCCTTGCATATGAGAATATTACATTTTATGGAAGGTATCCGGCCATCCCAACATAATTCTCAACCTTTAATACTTTTTTTTGGACAAAAGTAAGCGAAGTTAAATAAAAAAAAAAAATTCCTTTTTCAAAATCAAAAATGTGAAATTCGAATCAGATTGGGATTTTTTTTTTTTTTTGGAAAAAAATTTGGTTTAAAGTGATAACTTTTCTTAAAAAAAAACTACAAACAAAAACAATTAAAGGTAAATTGGATACTAGTAAAATGTAATGCTTTTTCCTTTTGAAACTCTGAAAAGTCATCCTCTTAGAATAGTTCATAGAAATTTAAATGAAAGGCAACACAAAACAAAAAAATCAATCAAGCGCTTGAGTCTATGAAATGTCATGTCAAAATTCTACTACAGAATTTCATTACAAAAACATATTTTACCCACACACGAAACACTCTAAACGTGACAAAAAGAATTGTAGGCCAACTAGAAGCACAAATATACAATATTTTGTTTTTTTTTTTTTTTGCCTTACAAGTTTAAATTGTTACTTTTGTGATATACAGACAAACAAAAAATGGATCACCACTTAAATAATGTGTAGAAGTTTTAAATGTATAAAATGACTTTAAAAGGAAAACTCACCTGGTTACTAAAGCAAGTATATGAGATGGCTTTAAGACATTCTAGGAAAAGGACATGCTGTTTTTATGACTTTTTTTTTCTTTCTTTTAGTTAGAGCAACAAGACGCATAAAACTCACATTTACAATGTCAAGCATATGCAACTATAAAGACATTTATTATTCAAAATAATAAAAAAATAGAATTTACTCCACATGTGGTATTTTTTTAGGATATTTTTCTTTCATATATACACTTCGTAGCATAACTTTAGTTTCACTAAAAAAAACTCACTTTCTTTTTTTTCAGAATAACAGTAATATTTGCATTTTTTTTGGATCTTTTTTGAAGTAAAACATAAAGACCTTAAATTAAAAATAACAAACAGAAATCAAAGTAAAAATAATTTAATTTTAATTTTTTTTTTGGAAATCCTGATTTTTTTTTTTTATCAATTTCCGATTTTTTTAGTAAAATATCTTATATAAAGGTACCCATCCCGGGATAAATATCTAAAATATATATAAAATTCTAAAACTCTAAAATTATTGTAAAGCTGTGTAAAAGATATTTTAAATATTTAAATAACATTGTAATTCCACAAAGTAAAAAAAAAACCCGACTTCAAAACAGACAAACTTGAAATCATGTTTCTTTAAGACAGTAATTATACAATGATTATATTACATTCGAGGAAGATTGTAGCTGGATTTTTTTAATGTCAAAACACAAACTATCAATTCAGATAAAAAAAATAACTATTGCATTCAATAATCTAAAGCAAATATAAGTCGATTTTCTACCGGGAAGCAGTGCTTCCGTAGTATATAGGGGCACAAGACCCCAAGGTTCTGGTCTTTTTTTTTAGGTCAAACCAATTCCAAACGACTGTCTGTGTACAGCGGATCAAAAGTTTGGCTATACACATACAATTGCACTAACTATTGCGACTAACTATGGTTATAGCGGTCGTAGCAATTCTTTGTAAATTTCAACCGTCTGTCTGTAACGGTTTAAAAGTTTGGCCATATACATCAAATTACATAAACTATTGCGATACCCTGTAATTTGTAATTTTGAATATTTATACTTATTATAACAAACATAGTAAGGGACATTCTGTCTAATTGTGAAGTGTTTATCAATAATAACTGTTGAAAAGATAGGGCCATATATATCAAATGACGTCAACTACTGCGACACCCTTTAAATTAAAATTTTAATATAAATACTTGTTATAGAGGAGTTTGTCATACAGATTCTTTGTAAATTTTTACTGTGTGTCCATATACATCAAATTACATCAACTATTGGGACACCCTTTAATTTCCAATTTTAAATATTTATACTTGTTGTTATACCGGATATAGTAGTGAAAATTCTGTCTAATTTTCAAGTGTTTGTCTATAATGGTTCCAAAGATGAGGACATAATGATCAAATTACATCAATAATGGCGACACCCTTTAATTTATAGATCCAAATTTTATACTTGTTGTAATAGCGTACTAAGCAATATAGGTTCTTTGTAAATTTCAACTGTCTATCTATATCAGTTCAAAAGTTTGTCCATATATATCACTTTTACATTAATTATTGGGACACCCTTTAATTTTCAAATTCATATTTTACACTTGTTATTATAGCGGACTTAGCAATATAGGTTCTTTGTAAATTTCAACTGACTGTCTATAACGTTTCAAAAGTTTGACCATACTCGTATATGTATATATCAAATTAAACCAACTACTGGGACACCCTTTAATTTCTAATTTTAAATATTTATACTTATTATAACAGACATAGTAACGAACATTCTGTGCAACTTTCAAGTGTTTGTCTATAACGGTTCAAAAGATAGGATGATAAAGGTGAAATTACGCCACCTATGGGGTCACCCTTTAATTTTTAATCTTATTTTTTAATTAATTTTTGTTATTGGGAGCTATAGTGATACGCATTTTTTTTTTAATTTTAAATTGGTGACCTATAAAGTTCATAATACACGTAAAAAACATGTATGTTGTATGTGGACACCCATTAATTTTTAAAATTTTAAACTCCTTTTAAAATGGGACCAATCTGTAACCATAACCTTTCTAATACCGTAAAAATTTTTAAAATCGGTTCAGAAATGACCGAGCTCTGAAGGCACAAACATACAAAAAAAAAAGCAACACACAGACCAATTGATAACCTCCTTCTTTTTTGAAGTCGGTTAAAAACACACATCAAATACAAATTTTATTCAATTATCTATTTGGCAGTAAGTAATTGATATTTTGTCATTATTTGAAAGCAACGCCATCTGTTGTGCAACCGTGCTTAAAATATCCCGCTTTCAATTCATATTTTGTCACTACGCAATCATGTTTAAAATATGCCGCTTTCAAAAATAAGAGATGCCTTAAAGTATGCAGTACCTTTAAATCGTTAAAAAAATTGCATACTTTTACTGATTTTTCTCTACTTTCTCTTGGAAATAAAATATTTTTGTGGAAAAAAGTATCCTATATTGGAATAAGGATACTAAGGTACCTCATCACAAAATTTTATTATAATCCATCCAATAGGTTTTACGTGATGCGAACACAGACAGAAAGATAGAAAAATAGGAAATGAGTTACTATTTTATTATATGCATAGATATGTATAGATATACATGTGGGTACGTATGAACCACTTAAAATTTTTGTCCGTTTTGTAAACTCATAGGTAGCCATGAGGATACTAGAAAATAACAAACTTTTAACAAAACTGACCCTATAAAAACGATAAAAAATAATATTCAACCACTAATGTTACATAAGTGCTTATTTCGACTTTTAAATCAATGCAGTGATATTAAAATTTTAAAATCAGCTTTAAACTTTGTATAAATTCTTAATAGCTTTCTAGCCAAAAAAGAAGTAGAAGAAGAAATTAGGTGTATTTATAGTAATGCAACACAGTGTATTTTAGTCTAAAAATTTCTGCTTCTCTTATCTCGTTATCTAGCAAGACATTTTGCAAGCAAAACCGTTATGAATAGAAAAGTTAACATATTCATCATATTTCATTTCACCTATTCATGAGTTTGCTCTCAGCCTTATAATGACTTGCAAATCGCAAAACGTTTGCTTAAGACTAGTCTAGTAAATTTTGTGGGACTTATATGCCCATTTTGAGATCCCCACTTGTTTGTTCTGTTAAAAAAGTTTGCTTTAATATTATTCAAAAACTAACATATTTGTGGTAACAAGTTTTGTGTAAAAAAGCAGCATCTTTAATTTAACCAACCAACCATTCATAAATCTAAAACACTTTTAAAGAATGAATAAAACAAAAGCACATGACAGAGTCCCTGCCTCAATTTCATTACAAATAATACACTTCAGGCTGTAATTTATTTACATACCAATATGTACATACCAATACCAGGAACCTCACTGTATAAAATGCTAGCAACACAAAGAAATTCCAACACAGGATAAACCAAATAACAGTGTTGCACATTCTTTACCAATATTTCTCTGTATGTTAGCGAAGCATAACATGCATACGCACATACGTAATGGATGTAATAAATACCAGTATTTTTCTTAAATTAAATAAAATGAGTTACACTTAATTTCTTTTGGTATATATGACCCGGCCTATGAAAAGGTGGCTTATGACTCAAAAAATATTTTTGCACTTATTTTTGGGTTTCGATAGTTTTTGAGACGCTCTTTCACGTGGTGAAAACTAGAAAGTCCTAACTTGCTTAGAAGTGTACTAAAAATGTAGAGAAAGAAGAGCACAAATGAAAGAAAAACAGAATTGTAGCACTGTAGCACATTTAGATTAGCTAAAAAATGAGTTTTTAGTTTTTCATATAAAAAATTTAATTTTTTTAAAACAGCGCCATCTCTTGCGCTTGGAAATAAGATATTTTTGCGGATAAAAGGTATCCTACATTGGAATCAGGATACTAAGGTATCTGATACCTGAAAGGATTTTGTTAAAAATCCATTCAGTAGTTTTTACATAATGTGAACAAAATTATGTATAGATTAAGCAAGAAGAAAATAAAATTTTAATTAAATAAATAATTGAATTAATAAAACATTAAATTTGATACTAAAGCCTTTCCACTTGTAAGGTTAAGGTGGTTGGTAGCTGTACTGTTAGTTAGTGGTTAGAGAGGACTAATCGTTAACAGCTCACCTAATCCACGGTGGAACAGCATACGCCAGAAATGCGTGGTCAACAGGGTGTTTGGCCTTTAGTTTGCTAACTCTGGATAGCGGCTGAGATCCAGTTTCAATGTAGACTTACTCACGCATAAGGAGCTCTGTGTGTGTTGACAGCGTTTTCTCCAATAATGGCGTAGGGAAGAATTCGCAAGGGGTGAACAGGGTAATCTCTTAAGGTTCTTCTATGGCGTTTAAGCGGTATATTTCGATAGGGATGGATAAGGAAGCCTCGTTAGAGGTGGAGAGGTTAATCTCTTTGTTAACTCTGCTTGCCTCTGGCCAAGGAAGGATATCGAAATAGAATGACAAAGAAACCTCGCAAGGGGTGGACTGGTTAGTTTATGAAGATAATCCTGCGGCTATGGAGGTAAATGTGGATGAATTGGACTTACCTGGCCCTGTGGGTTTAGTTAAAGCCTTTTCGGAAACAAGCAACTCAAAACGTTCCTTCAATGTCGAGCCGGAGTCTCTACAGCTCATGCCTAAAAGTGAGAGGCAAATGCAGAAGAGGAAACGGGGAAAGGAAAGAGGCTGAGACTGCAGCCCACATTGTGTGGGAATGTTCAGCACTGGCTAGCATAAGATTGTTAAATATGGACGCCATAGGGGACCTGAGGCTTGAACAAATGCTAGCAATTACAAGAGACTGAGAAAGCACGCCGTTAGTTACCAGTTGACAGTCTTCAATCACTAGAGTTAAAATTGAAGGCTGGTTGTAGCACGTGACTCTATGTAAGTAGGTTGCCGTAAATTACATTTCGGTTGCCTGTAATCATAGATGACGGAAGAGGGTCAAAAACGGACCCATTATGAAAGTGGTTTGCTTTGATATTCCCCCTACACTAATACAAAAAAAGAAGTTCCTAGCTTGTCTGCAGAAAACAGCCACAACCTTTGGCGGGAACTGAACCCACACCCCCAGACTGATAGATTAGCCAGTTACCAATTAGTGAATGGAGGCATCCACAACATTTCCCGGTTTTAGTCCAATATATCTTAAAATATCAAATGAAAAATATGAGTCTATAAACGGCTAAAAGATTAAGTTAAGTTCTAGAACATATGAACTTCCAGGTCCACAGGTAGCAAACCGTTCAAAATTCACGGAAACAATCAACTACAAAAATGAACCTAAAATCTCAATAAACAACTTTATAGAACATATGAACTTCCTAGGAATGATTCTTAACACCGTTTAGATAGCGCTTAGGTAGCCGGGAAAATTTTCACTTTTGCGGCTACCTAAACGGTGTTAAGAATCATTCCTAGGAAGTTCATTTGTTCTAGAAAGTTGTTTATTGAGATCTTAGGTTCATTTTTGTAGTTGATTGTTTCCTTGAATTTTGAACGGTTTGCTACCTATGGACCTGAACAGGGGAAAAAAGGTAAAAAATTGAATTTTTTCAAGTTTTTTGCGATTTTGACCTTGAAGATGAAGTTTTTTTGATTTTATATGTTAACAATTTTTGTTCTTTATTACAAGAGCTACAACTTTGCCTCAGAGAGTATATCAAAATTTCAAACAGTTTGCAAAATATGAGCTTGAGGAAATGATATTTTTTTTTTCAAAAATGACATCGAGGCCCCACAATTTTGAGGGCCCATAAAAAACCTGGAGGACTTTGGGCAAAACTGGGAGACAGGGGTCTTTTTTTTGGTCTTTTATGACGTAGTGGTGTCCGTATATGGTTATTTTGCCATGACTTAAAAAATTACACAGTGCGTTATTAAACAAATGAATTACTCTTAAGCAGGCTCGAGTTCGTATATTGTATCTTATTACTCAGAAGGGGTTCCTATTTTCCTTAAGCATTAATAAAATTGTTTGTAAAAACTATTATTTCAAAACAATTAATTTTTAAACAATTCTATGTTAATAAATTTAATGTTAAATATTAAAATATTATTTAAATAGTGTTTTACCTTTCCCAAGATATTTTATAATTTTTTTTTATTATTTTCTCTTTTTAAAAAATTTTTTTGAAGCTTTTGTAACTTAAATTATGAGTTCTGCTTGGGTGCATTAAATAAAATTCATAGCTTGTTAGACTTCTGTAATTGCCTTCATATTTTTGGACCTGAACATTTCAATTAATATAAAATGTAAAATTTATTGATTACGTGGTAAAAGTGACAATAAATTAAATTTGAAACCATAAAAAAGAATATTATGAATTTAAAAAAAAAAACTTTCCTTTTTATAGAAAAATAAAAAAAAACAATTTTCCTTTTTACTTTCAGATTATTTTTATTTCGCTGCCATTACTCTTATTTTATTTCATTGATTTATTTTGAACGTTTGTCTGCTCACAACCCATTTACTTGTGTTGAATAAGTAAAATGGATGCTGAGGCCATTGATCTTACTGCCAATGTGCTCATGCCATTAAATAATGAAAATGGTCAGCAACAAAATGGCAATGTTGTCGAAAATGATACAATAACCTTAACAAATGATAACAAATCACGTAGTCAAGTGGCTGCTATGCAGTCTGTTCGTCAATATGAACCTAACGAACGTTTAGTCATAACGAAAAATGTCATTGTAATTGGTCTGGCATTTATGATACATTTTACTGCCTTTCATGGCACCTCCAACTTACAGAGTTCTGTTAATTCGAGTAGAGCGTTAGGCACCACAACGTTGGCTGTTATTTATGGATCATTAATATTATCGAATATTTTTCTACCCATGACAGTGATAAGGTAAGTGTTGAAATGTTATTTACATCTATTAATTTTTTATTAGGGTTCCGTACCCAAAGGGTAAAAACGAAACCCTATTGTTTTTGCTACAATGTCTGTCCGTCTGTCAGAGCCTTTTATCTCTGGATTCATAATAGGTAGACTCTTGAAATTTTCACAGATGATGTATAGCTGTTACCGCTATAGCAGCAAATACTAAAACTTATCGGGTGTTCCGAAAGTGAGGTGTTATTTGCCTTTATGTGTTTATTTCTTGAGCTATAGGAGGCAACCACTTAAAATTTGCAGACAGTAATTAACACTATGTTCGCTTTCTAAACAAGTATATAAAATTAATCCTTAAAATTAAAGGGTGTTCCGAGATTGACTTACTTTGCGTGTATATGGCCTAAGTTTTGAACGATAATAAGTAGACTCTTGAAGTTTTTACAGGAGGTTTATTACTATGGAAACTATAACAAATCATAAAAATTAAAGGGTGTTCCGACAGTGACGTGATTCTCATGTATAACGCCTTATTTCTTGAACCGTAATAGGTAGATTCTTAAAATTTTGTACAGGAGATATGTTGCCACGACCGATATGACAATTACTAAAAATTAAAGGGTGTTCCGACAATGACATGTTTTTCACGTATAGTGACTTATTTTTTTAATCGTAATAGGTAAACTCTTGATATATTCATAGAAAAAAATTTCCACGGCCGTTATAACAAACAGCAAAATTAAAGGGTGTTCCGACATAGACAGGATTTTACTTAAATAGCCTCATTTTTTCAACCGTATTAGGTAGATTCTTGAATTATTTACAGTAGATGTTGTACTTCGGCCGCTGTAACAATTGCTAATTACTAAAGGGTGTTCCATCAGTGACATGTCTTTCACGTATATTACCTTATGTTTTGAACCGCAATAGCTAGGCCTGATATTTTTATAGGAAGTGTATTACCATGGCCGTTATAACAATAATTCCTAAAATTTAAAGGGTGTTCCAATAGCGATGCAATTTTCGCAAATATGACTTTGATTTTAGAAATAAAAGGGTGCCCCATAACACGTGAAAAAATTAACAACTTGAATTTATAAAAACCTACTAAACATAGTACGGAAATCTACATGTGTGAGAATAACTCGCATTTGACTGATTTATTTTATTAATTTTTATTCTGTAGAGGTGTTCGGTGGTCGTATGATATTTTTGCTAGCACTCGCTTTGTGTTTTGCTACAATTTATTTTAAATAGGTTGGCTTTTAAAAATTTTTTGATTTGAATTTATGTTTAAGCATTGATTCATTGATTAAAAGAATATATTTTTAGCATTTATATCAATTTATGCCTAAAAGAGTGCTGCACATTTTAATTTTTTTATTTTTTGTAGTCGTATTGAAGGTAGAGAAGATAAAAAATTGAGTTTTTTGTGCTTCAAACATAAAGTTTTTATGATTTTTATATATAATTTTATTTTGTTTAAGAAAATTTTTTTTGCGAGACATTTTTTGAGAATATTTTTAAGGACATTTTAAAGACTTTTTTTATCTGCACTTAAAATCACAAATCTTTTTTTCTTTGTTGTTTGACAAATTGTTTGTAAACAAATGTTTCAAATAATTAAAACTTGTCTTGTTTTGAACAAATATTTCCACACTAGCTATGCCCGCCATGTTGTGAGCGTCCTGACAATATTTTGTTCGATTTTAAGACTCTTACTTTTATGGTGCTTGAGTTTTGGTTCATTATATAAAGGTACCTATCCCTGGATAAAATTTTCAAATTTATGTAAAATTCTAAAATTATTGTAGAGTTATGTAAATAGTCTTCAAAAGTCAGTATGTCAAAAATAAAAGGTGCTACCAAGTTTGCAGTACATTTAATTCGATAAAGTTGCGTACTCTTACTACTTTTTCTCTATTTTCTCTTATAAAGGAGATATTTTTGTGGAAAAAAAGTAACCTATATTTGAATCAAGATAATAAGGTACCTTCTCACAAAATTCCAATAACATTCTTCCAGTAGTTTTTAAATGATGCGCAAACACACAGACAGACAATAATTCTAAAAACTGCTGCTTTGCATTTCATTTCGAATACTAAATGCACCAGCAACAAAATTTTTAAAAAAATATTTCCTGTACAGAAATGGTCATGTTACAGTTTTACAGTCAGTAGCCTGCTGTTATGTATGTGTTTAGAAATTATGCTCATAATCTATACATATTATAAAACAGTAACTCATTTCCAGTCTGTCTGTATCTCTGTTCGCAATACCTAAGAACTACTGGATGGATTCTTAACAAAATTTTATGAGGAGGTACCTTAGTATCCTGATTCCAATATAGGATACTTTTTGCCGAAAAATATCGTATTTTCACAAACACACAAAACCAGTGAAATTACACAATTTTGCCGATTTAAGGGTACTGCAATACTTTAAGGCATCTTTTTATTTATTTATTTTTTTTTACGACAACACTATATTTGCGAAGCTTTTTGCTTATCTGCAGAAAACACCCAGAATCTTTGGTGGGAATCGAACCCACAACCTCCAGACTAACAGATTAGCGCGCTACCAATCGGTCTATCGTGGCGGTATATTTTAAATATAATTGCGCAACAGATGACGGTGTTTTTAAAATAAAGGCAAAATATGAATTAAAAGCGGGATATCTCAAAAACGTTTGCGCAACAGATGGCGCTGTTTTAAAACAATGGCAAAATATGAATTACTTACCTCCATATAGCCAACTAAATAAAATTTGTATTTGATTTGTATTTTTATTTTGTGGAATTACATAGTTATCAAAATATTTTAAACATCTTTTACAGAGCTTTGCAAAGATTTTTAGAATTTCTCATAAATTTTAGAATTTTATCCAGGGGTGGGTGGGTACCTTTATATAAATTAGATACGTAAGAGTCTTAAAATTTGGTGTGGATTTACTTTCAAAGCAAAATCGAACAAAATATTGTCGGAACGGGTGTCGGCACCGCCTGTATATAAATAAATATTTTTATTGCAGAAAAATAAGTTGCATATCTTTAGGACGAATATAAAACAAGCAGCGTAGACTTTTAAAAATTTATAAAACTAGAATGAATCATGGCGATAGTAATATGAATAAAAACTCAATAAGAGATGATGTGAGCAAACAACATTTTTGTCTTGCTTTTCATCTTCATGTGGGCACGAAAATAAGTGTTGTTAACTACCTTACTAATTAGAACCAATAGGTAAGACCGAAACAACTAATTTATTGCACTTTAAATGTGTAGTTGTTTAATATTATACGTTGTTGCAAAATTCTGATTCACTCCTGGTCGATTGCTTAATCTTTAAATGATACGACATCAAATTTGTCTGAAATGCTGTCATTCATTTAAAAATTTTAACTATTTAAATAATACAATTATTCTTGGTTTTAATACGTGTATTTATTTAGTTAATAACAAAGTGAGACATTTTAAGATTTTATGACTTTAACGTATAACTAATCCTTTTTCTGCTTTAAATACATTAATTTTCAATTTATATGCCTTTGAATAACTCAACAGAAAATTTTATAAATAAATTTCCTTAAAGTCTGCAATAAAAAAGCTACAAACTATTTGTCCAAGTGTTAGAGAAAAAATTATGAACGAAATATCAGGCAAATAATAATTTTAATTCAAAATAACTTTATAAGTTAAATAAGCTTAGTGGCAGATAATAAAATTGTTTCGTAACAATTTTTGCTTCTAACAATTTAATTAAGTAGCAAATAAAAATTTTATAAAATTTAAAGTTTTTTATTAAACATTCGAGAGTTAAAATATTTCCGCTTTAAGAAGTATTTTTGTAGTCAAACAAACTTATTGTTGTTGTGCATGGGTGTGTGTATATGGCTGTGTGCACAAAATAACCAACACAGCAGTAAAAAATTCAATAAAAATCAAATGCTACTAAAAGTATGCTACAAGAAATTTAATTTTAAACTACCACTGAAAAACTGTGCTTCTGGCTTCAGAGTATTTATTTTCTAGTTAAAAAATAGAGAAAGAACTGGCAACAAAAAAAAAAAAAAAAAAAAAAACAAACTAAAACATTTTAATTGCTTTAAAATACTTTAACTACGAAAACTGTTTCGCTTTGTTCAAACAGATGTAAAGTAAAAATGTTAATAGTTATTTAACATACCAAATTATCACAATGGTTTTAACATCTACTAAGACTCAGTTAAGAAAAGACTAAATAAATATTTTTAACCTTGACCTGTGACACAAACTTTTCAACACAATTATTACACCAACACTAACTCAAGTCTACACTATTATACTGGTGACAGTTAAATTAATTTTTAACAACAAACCATTTAAAATGTGTTTAAAGAATCCACAAGAAGCGTGGGCAGCTCCAGAACGCCACTAAAAAACTAAAAATCGTGGGAAACTGTACATCATTCATTTAGAAAAATAATAAGAGTAGATAGTAAAAGTGGGTAGCTTCCAGCCGATCTAATGGCCAAACAGCTAATGGTCTTGAACTCGGCAAAAAGGCTTAGTGCAGCTGGGGCATGGAAATCGAAGAGTTGCGGCCATGCGACTATTTTGGGATGTGTGCGCATATCGACTATCCCGGAAATATTGACTATTGTGCACCCTCAGCCATGCCGACCAGAAGATTCGGAGCATCAACTTCAGGCACGTCATCTATGATGACACATGATCGTCATCAAGAAGACGTGCTTGAGGTCTATACAGACGGATCTAAATCGGAAAATGGAGTGGGGGGAGGCGTCTTCATTCCTCATTTTAAAATAAGGATGAGGTTTAGGCTGCAAAACCAATGCAGCACTGTTCAGACTGAAATTTCTGCCATAAAAAGAGCGGCAAACTGGCTTAGGTATCACAGGTTATCGTACCGATAGCAAAGCTGCGATACACTCCTTATCGGGCGTTTATACAACGTCCAGTTTGGTTCGTGAATGCCGGACATATCTAGATGAGATGGCGAGACATTCCAACCTGGAACTCTTTTGGATGCCGGGGCATGCGGGAATACCGGGAAGTGAAACTGCGGACGAACTGGATAGATCTGGAACCTACCTTAGGGACCAGGAGATAGATCAACTAGTTGTCGTTCCGCTAAATTGCTGTAAAGATAATTTCCAGCAGGAACTATTGAGGGCTGCGCAAACCAGATGGTCGAACGAGCCCACCTGTATGATATCGAGGCTTTTATGGCCTCAGTATGATTGCAAACGTACTGCAACCCTACTGAATCCCTCGAGGACAAATTGGTACACTAGTGGCTGTGCTGACAGGGCAATGCACTATAGGTGCACATGCTAGGAGATTAAATCTGCCGTATAATGACTTCTGCAGAAGTTGTCAGGACGAGGAGGAAGAAGAGACGGTGAAGCACCTCCTCTGTCACTGTCCGGCCCTATCTACGGAAAGGGCGGCGCTGCTTGGCAACCCTTTACTACAAGACCTTGCAGACTTATCGGGTTGCGATATTAACAGGATAAATTCATTTATCCGGCTTTCTGGATGGTTTCAGCACCAAACCTAAAGTGTGGATCAGCAGGTATCTTCCTGCTCATCCCTCTTTCGGGCGTCACAAAGGAACCCAATTGAGTCGGTTTTTCCCTCTACACAGAGCCGGCGACCCGTGCATCCTAACCTCACCTAAAAGTGGGTAGTAGAGCTAAGACACTCCCTGCAGTAAAAACGTGGTGTATGAATGCCTTCTAGAAGACCGCTTTATTCCGTTTTTAAGCCGTAATGACACTAACTTTTTTCGTGTTTTCTTAATCTAAGATTGCAAGAGTGAAATAGCTAATATTAGAAAAATATAAAAATATAAAATGAAAACAAAAACCTTTTTATTATTGTTTACTTTTTTTTTGTTATCTTTCAATGGTGTATCATTTCATTCCGCAAAAAACGCCAAGATGAAAAAAAATAAAATTTTAAATCGCTATATTCGGCAATAAAACTAATGTGTTAGCATCATTGTAATATTTTAAACTTGAAATTTCATTTTTAAGCTAAAAATTTTTAGTTTTTTTTTTATATTTTGCAATTTTTATCGAAAACATTTATAGAAATTTTGCCGTTTGGAGATTTTTTTTAAATATAGCTTAACTGTTCGCTCTTGGGGGAATTTTCTTTTACAATATATTTCTACTATGCTCCAAAATCTTAATAAGACGAAAAAAAGTAAGTCTCATTACGGTTCTAATAGGCACAAGAACTTCTACTAGCATTCCATACTCATATATTTTTTACACAGGTTGTCAACACGGTGTAGGCCTGTCGCTCTCGTTTCTGCTGGCAAGTGTTCTTCTTCCAAAATCTTCCAAAAACTGTTTGCTAGAATCCATTTTTGGCCAGTAATTATCAATTTTTGTCTACTAATTTTTGGTCTTTAGACTGTATAAACCCCACCTTAGTCTAATACTTGCATTGCTGCTTATTCACTAACAGTATATATGTAAAGCTGTCTAAACCAATCTTAGGAACAGCGCGAAAATATAATCATTCTGTTTTTTTTTTTTTTCATTTTGGTCAAATTATATATATCTGCACCGCTGTTCTGTCACTAGTGCAGTTATATAGCTTAGAATAATTTAATCAATTTTATTTTTTCCTGTCCATCAGTCCTCGATTAAGTCCTGCAGAGAACTACACAAAGTTTCGCCTCTTTACACAAAGATTTTTTCTAAATCCAATTACTTATGCATTACACACATAGACGACAGCCGCTACACGACTACAAATGACGTTGGCTACAATCGTCGCCGTGTAGTCAACTTCTGAATTATATTGAAGACGACAGCTACATTCATCAAAAGTATGAAAATGTTGTAGAACGAGATATATTTCATTAAAAAAAAATTACTTTTTCAAAAAAGTACTTTCATCATAGCAAAGCAAATAAATATATTTCCCCAAAATCTTTTGATTGGAAATGAATTTGAATTTTTAATTTTGTGACATTGTCTTCTATTGAATAAAATAAAACTGTCAAACAAAAATAGAAATTAGCTTAAGTTGTCTACAGCCACAACGGTGGTAGTGTGTGTAGCCATGTAGCAATGATGTCGCCAAAATAATCATTTTCCCATTAACGTTTGTATTTTAATTTTTGATAGTTTGTAGCCGGTAGCCTGAGTTTGTCTATGTGATTAATGCATTATTATAAATTTTTTTCTCTTTTCCTTTATGAACCTCCCTCATACAATTGAAATTTAAAATTTTTTAGAGGAAATAAAAGATTTATTACGACATAATAATAATTGCAAAATGTTGGTAGTGTAGTCTCCTTCACTTGTTATTTAGTCTTGTGGACCTAAGTTTTAAGCCTTTAACCGTCTGTGAAAATCCTATTAAATGACTTTTGTTTAAAAGTCTACTTAATGGTGAAAATGCTTTGGTTGTTTACTTCTCGGCTGTTGTCTAAGCAGCCATAAATTTTCCTAAATGTGTAATCAAAAAGTCAAACAACATAAGATATATTATATCACTTCATCATTTAAAACAAGAAGAAAAGGGGAAATAATAAATATTAATATAAATAACAAAATTATGTGCATACTTTTAGGCGAATGCTTGAAATGTTAACTGAATTTATCACTTAAAATGTAAATATAGAATGGATTTATTTGAATTGTGGGGGAGTTTTAGAAATAAAAACGTAAATGTGTTTTCACTTGAGGCCTTATTAAAGGATTGCAAATTAAATTTTTTTGAAAATGATTTGAAAAAACATATTTTTTTAATCTACTCATAGTTATTTAAGAAAAAATTTGTAGGATGTACTTAAATGGCATTTAAATACAGTTAAATACACTTTAGAAAATATTTCTTATTTTTCCCAAAAAACTATTTTAGGGACATATTTTTTTCCTAGAGATTTCTTAATGTTCACAGAAAAAAATATTTTTTACTTAATATTATGCTAATTACCCATAACGTTTTATAATAAAAATTTTATTAATAAAAATATTTTTATCAATTAAAGGTTTTAATTGGTTTTAGACTACAAATTAAATTAATAATTAATTGATTCAATTATTTATTTAATTTATACATTTTGTTGTTCTATTATATTTGAAACAATTAAAAAATTAATTGACCTTTAGTTTAAGACTAATTAAAACCTTTAATTGGTTCAAACAAATTTTTGTAGCTGTGTTGTATCAACCTCCCAGAAATTACCTTTAGGCCCTGTTTTATTTATTTTCAAGTTTTTACTTTAAATACGAAAAAAAATTCTTAATAATAATCTGGTGATACAGTTTACTGTTTCACTATTTTTTTTAATTTTTTCCCAATACCCCTGCTTGTTTAAATTAATTTAATTGCTCAAATGATGTAAAAGTTAAAAAGAAAACTAAACGGAATTTTCGACTATTACAGGGATGTTCTTACAAAAAGTGTAGAAAAAATTTGTAAATCGCATTTAAATACATTTAAAGACACTTTAGAAAATATTTCTTATTTTTCCCAAAAAATTATTTTAGGTCCATACTTTTTTCCTGGAGATTTCTTAATGTTCAAAGAAAAAAAATATTTTTATCAATTAAAGGTTTTAATTGGTTTCAGACTACAAATTAAATTAATAATTAATTGATTCAATTATTTATTTAATTTATACATTTTTTGTTCTATTATATTTGAAACAATTAAAAAATTAATTGACCTTTAGTTTAAGACTAATTAAAACCTTTAATTGGTGCAAACAAATTTTTGTAGCTGTGTTGTATCAACCTCCTAAAAATTACCTTTAGGCCCTGTTTTATTTATTTTCCAGTTTTTACTTTAGGTACGAACAAAAATTCTTAATAATAAATCTGGTGATAAAGTTTACTGTACCACCATTTTTTTTAATTTTCCCCCAATACCCCTGCTTGTTTAAATTAATTTAATTGCTCAAATGATGTGAAAGTTAAAAGTCATGTATTTTCTTGTAGACCGTTATGAAGTCTTTGGTTATAGTTATCCCCTATAAGCTATACTTTAACTTTATTTTATTTATGTACTAGCTGTGCCCGCCACTTTGTCAGCGCCCTTACAATATTTTGTTAGATTTTGCTTTTATGGGGTAAACCACACCAAAGTTTAAGACTCTTAATTTTATAATGTGTCAGTTATGGTTTATGAACTTTTCTTATATGAAGGCACCCATCCCTGGATACTAATTATAATTTTTAAAAAATTCTAAAATTATTCTAGAGTTTTGCAAATAGTGTTTAAAATAACCCGCTTTACAAAATTAAAGCTACTGCCAAGTACTTCTGTTACTTTTTCTCTATTTTCTCTTCAAAATGATATATTTTGGCGGAAAGATGTGTCCTTTATTTGAACCATGATACTAAGGTACCTTCTCACAAAATTTTATTAAAATCCAACCAGTAGTTTTTAAGTGATGCAAACATGCAGAAGGATAGAAGTTACTATTTTGTTATATTTATGGAGTTTATTTATTTATGGATAGAAAGACAAAAATAACACTTTGTTTCTACACTTCAATGCTTTTCAGTTCCCATCTCGTGTAGCTTCATTGATATTGTACTACAGGATGAATAACTATTACCAGACATTTCTTAAGATCATTAAGTTTTTTTTTAAATATTGGTTGGCGGTATAGAATAAAATAAATCCAGTATCAGCAAAAATTACAAGTGCATAATTGTATCCAATTAAAAATATATGCTGTTTTAAAAAAGTTTTATAAAATTATTCAATAAATAATTTCTCCCTTAGGTATGCCATATTTCAACAATTTCACACATGCCTTGAAATATGCAATACAAAATCTACGTAGTAAAAATAAATGCATAAATAATGTAAAACATTTAATTATGAAATTTGTCTAGCCTTAAGACACGTACATTTATATATATATAAGTACTTTATATATTTAAAAATATGCATTTAATAAAAAAAATCAATATTTTCTATGCCATTCGTTACCAATCAAGCAAAACAAATTGTTATTATTTTAAAACTTTAAATGGCTGTAATTAATTTATATTTAATAACTACATGTTACCATTATTATAACAATAATAATGTTACCATTGTAGATAAACCTACGCAGGAATAAGCAGAGTGGAAGCTAAGAACAGTAAGAGGTTTATAGAGTGAATATAAAACGGCTGTTAGGGCGGCAAAAGGTAGGAAGCTGGCAAAAATGCAAATGTTCGAAACTGAGTTCCTATAATTTTATATTAAATCATATATAGACAACTACAAGTCGAATCACTGACTGATGAGTGTCTGAGAACATATCGCACTCTAAATTGGAAAGAGACACAATTCAAAATTTATTAAATTCGTTTTTTTTTATTATACAGTTCTCTGGTCAAATCTCCAACAACCACAAAATTTTCATTTGCATCACTATTTGTTAACTATAAAAATATAGTTATGTCTGGAAATCAAATTGATTATTAAGTTACATACTTTTTTTTTTGAGTTCATTTATAATTTATTGTATCTTCAATATTTTTGAACTAACAATAATTACTCATATCTTAAGTCAAAAATAAAAAATATACTTTATAAGTCCAGCCAGTGCTAGACAAAAAAAATGTTTGTTTCACGGTTGTTTTAATCATTTGCTGGTCATCCCTCTAATGTACAGTCAAGAAATCAGTATCTCTTCTTTTGAATCGAATGTAACCAGGTTCACTTAGAAAGTTACGCTCCAAATTGGTTTGGATGAGATTCAAGCTTCTTTAGATACGTTACTGCATGTTTCGCTATTTATGCATTGACTGATGTTGAGATCTTTGTGGATGTTCGAGTTTTTTTATATACCAAGAAGGAACTGTAATCATACGAAGAATCTTGTTTAGGTGCTTTTTTTTTTACATTGCTTGCTAATGCAGTACGCCATAATTGAACGCCATAACACCAAATTGGTTTGAGGATCGACTTGTACAGTAGAAGTTTCCAATCTAAGCTCAGGCAGGAGTATCTGCTAATAAGCCAGTTTAGTTGTACTGCTTTTAATTTAATTTGTGTTAACTTGAATTCTATGTGGCTTTTTCAAGTAAGGCGACGTTCAAAAAAGTTTTCTTAAAAACTTTTTTTTACTCTCCTAAACATTGAGACTGATTTAGTGTGCGATATGTATTGATTGGACTAAAACCTTTCAAATTAGAGTAGTGTAATAATGCAATCCAATCCAATTTTAGGTAATGTTAAAAATTCAGCTAGATTGTTTATGACTAACCCCCATATTTTGAAAAAATAAAACTTATTTGAAATGTATTTTAGAACAACTTTTGTTCTAACATAGACTTCAAATATATTTTATTTTATTTTTTATACATATGGGTATTTCCATGTCAAATCAATCAAAAATTTTTTTTTTCAAATTTACCACTTCCGATTTTATTGAAACTTTTGCTGTTTATATTCTTTTATTTTCTGAAGCGAAATATAATTTTAGAAAAATTCTATCTCTTACGGTTTTTTAGCTATACAAATAAATAAAAATAGGAAAATATCGCTTTCTTGCATATAAGCTCAAGGATTAAATATATTCTTACTCCAGTTCTGTAAGCCCTAGGAAGTTGAATAATAGCTCATTTTAAAGGGGATTTCATACGCTTTTATTTGATATCAATCATGAAAAAAACTAATTTTTAATAAATTTTTTTCTTATATTTAAAAAAAAGTTTTACAAAAATCTGTGAGATAATGACTTTTAATTTTTTTAAAATTTATATATATTCATGTATATTCATATATATATGTGGGTTAGTGAGTACACCATAAAAATTTCACAGTGGGACCATGGTGGGATCAGAAGTTATATTAAAAAACGTCATTTTGACTGATTAAAAACTGAAAAATAGAAATTTTTTAATAAACTGGGTAATAAAGGTAAGAAATATTCCTTAAAACTGAAAAATATGTAGTTTTTTTAACAAAACTTTTGATCTCACCATGGTCCCACTCTGAAATTTAATATGGTGTACTCACCATTCCACATTTAAAAATATATGTAAATTAAAAAAAAAAATCAAAAGACACTATCACAAAAATTTTTATAAAACTTTTTTTTTAAATATGTATAAGAAAAAAATTTCTTAAAAATTAGTTTATTTCATGATTGATATCAAACTAAAGCGTATTAAATCCCCTTTAAAATGAGCTATTATTCAACTTCCTAAGGCTTATAGAACTGGAATTATAATGTATTTAATCCTCGAGCGCATATGCAAAAAAAGCGATATTTTCCGACTTTTATAATTGTATAGCTAAAAAACTATGAGATATTAAATATTTTTTAAATTATATTTGGATTCAGAGAATCAAGGAATAAAAATAACAAAAGTTTCAATAAAATCTGAAGTAGTCATTTTGAGTGCCTTGTTGATTTAACGTGGAATTACACATATGGGGGTAAAAATTCAGCCTTAATTTATGTTTTTGGATCCCCTACATTTTTTAAATATTTTTTTTTTCGTAATAATTGTTATACTCGTATGACGATTTGTTTGTTGATACTATTTTATTAGTATATTTTATAACCAGACTATTAATTACATCAATTTGTCTTTTATTTGTTATTGCTTTTTTTTTAATCCGAATTTGATATCTTTGCCAGACTCCATAAAAAGTCTATTGTTTTGTTATTGATGGCTAAACTGAACGAAAAACGAGCCTTCATTGGACTTACTTAATTTTGAGTATAAAAATGAGCAGCAATTTATTGTAAAGATAACTAAATAATATTTTTAGAAATGTGATTTTTTTTGGGGGGGAATTGTTTCAGAACAATGTAATGTAAACCACTGGAACCCACACTGAATTTCGGTTATATATTTTTGTAATTTATGTATGTATATTATAAATTTTGAATATGGTCTACTCATATTTATAAACGATATAAAAATCATAAAAACTACAAAAATTTCCCTAAGTAATAGCGCTAAGTGGTTTGCTTACCGATTTAAAATGTTATTTAAAATGAAAAATTAAAATAGATAATTTATTTTCTTATTTATATGCTATGATTTCCATTACATATATACCCCCTTAATTATGCTACATTAAAAGCCTTTAAATATGCAATACAAAGTAAACAACAAAAATAACTTAGATTAATGCTTACACATATAAAACATATTTACGAACATATTTACGACCGACAAAATAAAATTCTTCTAGCCTGAGAACACGTACATACATTTTTCTACACATAACCAACAAACTAAATTCCTTTTGAATCTATAAATATGCACTGAAGTATTATTATCGTTAGTTATAAATACTTTTGTGTTCTGGCCTTAAAAAGAAGCAGCTACAATTCAATATGACTGTAGGAATTAATTATTTAATTTATTTACGAATATTTTATTATCAACTTCAACGCCAATTTCAGCTTTAAACGTAATTAATTATACAAATAGCTATACATATAATGAAAAGAATATTTATTATAATAATAAATGATTTTTATGTTTCAATAAAATGTGATTTGTGCGCAAACCTCATATATGTGGCTATAGGAATATGAATTTATAGTTTTAAAATATTTTGACATCAGGAATGCTGCTGTGTTAATAAGCTAATAATTAAAATAAAAATTATATAAAACGTTATGGGTAACCAGAAGCATTCTGCTATAATTAAATGTTGCTTGATGTTAAGTATTGTTTATTTATAGTCTTGTTATAGTTTAATCATTCTTCATACATAGTCAAGCCATACTATATTCATAGTCTAATCAAAATCTAGTAATATTTTATTTCTAGTTTGGTTATAGCCTAGTAATATTATAACCCTAGTCTAGTCATTTTGTTGCCTAGGTATAGTGTTGTTAAAATCTAGTGATAGTGTACTTGTAGTCGAGTTATCGTGTTTTCATGCTCTTGTCACATTCCAATCATAATCTAGTAATAGTTTGATCATATCCTAGTAAAATTCTAGTCGTACTCTAGTCATTTTGTTGTCTAATTCTAGTGCAGGCATAGTCATGTTATAATGTAGTCATAGTCTTTTCTCAGTCTTCTAAAAGTCTTTTCATAGTAATTTCAGTGTCTATTTATAGTTTTTAAATAGTCTTTTCATAATATTTTCGTAGTAGAGTTTTAGTCTAGTCGTAATCTAGTAAAAGTATGGTCAATATGTCAATATCTAGTCAACTCAGAGTCTAGCTGTAGTTAATGCATAGTCTAGTCATAGTCTTATGATAGTCTAGGAATAGGGTAGCCATAATTTAGATACAATTCAGTCATAGAGTACTCATAGTATAGTCACGATCTAATAGAGTAGTCGGAGTATAGTAATTATCTAATCATAGTTTAGTCATAGTATAGTATAGGCATAATTTAATGATAGTCTAGTCATAGTCCAGTCATAGTCCAGCCATAGTCCAGCCATAATCCAGTCATAGTCTAGTCATAGTCTAGTCATAGTCTAGTCATAGTCTAGTCATAGTCTAGTCATAGTCTAGTCATAGTCTAGTCATAGTCTAGTCATAGTCTAGTCATAGTCTAGTCATAGTCTAGTCATAGTCTAGTCATAGTCTAGTCATAGTCTAGTCATAGTCTAGTCATAGTCTAGTCATAGTCTAGTCATAGTCTAGTCATAGTCTAGTCATAGTCTAGTCATAGTCTAGTCATAGTCTAGTCATAGTCTAGTCATAGTCTAGTCATAGTCTAGTCATAGTCTAGTCATAGTCTAGTCATAGTCTAGTCATAGTCTAGTCATAGTCTAGTCATAGTCTAGTCATAGTCTAGTCATAGTCTAGTCATAGTCTAGTCATAGTCTAGTCATAGTCTAGTCATAGTCTAGTCATAGTCTAGTCATAGTCTAGTCATAGTCTAGTCATAGTCTAGTCATAGTCTAGTCATAGTCTAGTCATAGTATAGGCATAGTCTAGTCATAGTCTAGTCATAGTCTAGTCATAGTCTAGTCATAGTCTAGTCATAGTCTAGTCATAGTCTAGTCATAGTCTAGGCATAGTCTAGTCATAGTCTAGTCATAGTCTAGTCATAGTCTAGTCATAGTCTAGTCATAGTCTAGTCATAGTCTAGTCATAGTCTAGTCATAGTCTAGTCATAGTCTAGTCATAGTCTAGTCATAGTCTAGTCATAGTCTAGTCATAGTCTAGTCATAGTCTAGTCATAGTCTAGTCATAGTCTAGTCATAGTCTAGTCATTGTCTAGTCATAGTCTAGTCATAGTCTAGTCATAGTCTAGTCATAGTCTAGTCATAGTCCAGTCATAGTCTAGTCATTGTCTAGTCATAGTCTACTCATAGTCTACTCATAGTCTACTCATAGTCTACTCATAGTCTACTCATAGTCTACTCATAGTCTACTCATAGTCTAGTCATAGTCTAGTCATAGCCTAGTCAAAATATAGTCTTGTCTATCTATAGTCTACTCTTTTATCTAGTCTTAGTTTAATCACAGTTTTGCCATAATCTAGCGAGGTCAGGTTATTGTCTTGGTTATTTTGAAATTAAGAGCAGTTTTAAGCTGCTTAATACTTATGTTTATATTTTTATGTCGCAACCTAATATAAATTTGGCCTTCTCAATCACTCAGTACATAAATCTTTCCTTTTTTTCTCTTCCTAGATGGTTTGGTGTTAAGATAACCATGGCATTAGCTTTCTTCGCCTACATGCCCTACATAATGGCACAATTTTATCCCCGCTTTGAAACATTAATACCTGCTGGCCTAATGGTGGGTTTTGGTGGGGGCCCTCTATGGTGTGCTAAATGTACTTACCTCTCCACCGTGGCAGAAGCTCGCACACAAGTTCGAGGACAAAAATCACAAAAAGATGTTAATACTGTAAAATATTTTGGTCTTTTCTTTATATTTTATCAAATGGCTCAGGTTTGGGGCAATTTAATATCATCCTCCATATTGTCAATAACATCGGGAACTGGAAGTAATAAACAGTCCAGCAATTTCTCAAAAGCAGCTGATTTGGTGGGCGAGTTGTGCGGCGCTCGTTTCTGTCCGAATGTCCAGGCGGAGGTGAATCCAAATCTTATACCGCCAGAGCCAAGTAAAATTCAATTGTTAAATTCGATATTTTTAGTGTGCATGGCAGTGGCAGTCGTATTGATTATAGTGGGAGTGGATTCCTTAAAGAGGTTGGTTTGATATTTATTAAGTTTTTTTTTTTCATTTTGGTTTTGTTGTTTATTTCAGATACGGTGTGGCAAAAGGTGATTGTGGAGGTGATGCCATAACAGGCTTTAAGCTCCTAACCGCTACAGTCAATATGTTAAGGAAAAAGCGTCAACTATTAATGCTGCCTATAACTATGTTTATAGGACTAGAAGAAGCTTTTTTAGCTGTAGATTTCACAAAGGTACGCTAAAGCTTACAAATTTAAGTATAAAACTTTAATACTTTTCATTTAATGAAGTCCTTTGTAGCCTGTGGCTGGGGTATTTCCAATATTGGCTTTGCTATGATTTGTTTTGGTGTTGCCAATGCCATTGCTGCTGGCTTTGCGGGTGGTGTTGCAGAGAAATTGGGTCGTGTAAAGTTGGCTGTGCTGTGTGCTTTCTTAAATTTGAGTTTGTTCGTTTACATGTATTTCTATGAAGCTAAACAGGGTGATTTTATTAAATATTGTGCTTTTGCTGCCATCTGGGGTATATGTGATGGCGTTTGGTTGGTTATAATCAATGGTAAGTAAATTAGATATTGAAAGCTTTACTTGTAATAACTGTTGATTTGATATGTGTGGTTAAAAGTTAAATAAAAGCTTTAAGAAATGTTAAATTTAAACTTTTAAAAAGGATGAGTTTGTTTTAAATTTAATTAATTGGAAAAACTGGAGCTTTTTTAAAGGTATGGCGATTCTCCAACCAAAAATAAAATAAAAATTTATATATTTATGGCTATTATTAAAAAAACTTTTGTATTAACTTTTTTAAGATGTTATTGGTAAAATAAAGTTCAAAAGTTTAAGGTCAATTTGCCAATATTTGCTTTTGTTTTTTTTATAAATATCAAAATTGTTTAATTTAGCTTTTTCAAAAAAATCTACAATTTCTTTCCCCTTACAGCTTTTTATGGCATTTTGTTTCCCAAAAATCTGATAGCCGGCTACAGCAATTTCCGTTTGTGGGAGTCTACGGGTTCTGTGATCGGTTACATTATCAGCTCTCAACTGTGTACTTCCATAAAGCTGTTAATATTGATGGCTGTTTTATTAGTCGGTTGTATAGGGTGCGTAATAAATTAATTGTATTTCATTTGCTGTATTAACGAAACATTTAATTATTATTTTAATGTTTCTTGTAGATATGGCGTTATTGAGTATCGCGTTTGGAAGAAACAAAGATACACAGTTGTGATGTTAAGTGAAAAAAGTGATTTGTAATAATGAAACTGCGAACATTCGTATATGTTTTCATTTACGAAAACTTTGTAATTTTAATTTAGTTTTAATTTTGAAGTAAGGAACGAGATTTAAAAAAATTTTTTATAAAATTAAATAAGTAAAAAAAGAAACCTAAAAAGCTTAATAAAATTTACAATATATTTTTTATAATATTTTTTCTTTTTTGTTCTCAAATAAGAGATGTCAGTGATTTTCTGAGCTTTGAATGTAAAAGTTTTTTTTTTAATTTTAATTAAACTTTTATTTTCATATTTTATATATTGAATCTTCAATGTATTTGAAATAACTATCACTATTCATGTCTTCACGGAAAAATTTTTCTTTACAAATTAAGGGGTTTAATCAGTTTTACATTAAAGTTCAATTAATTTTTTAATTAATTCAAATAAATATTTGTTGAAAACAGACCAGTAAAATTCCTAATTAAATAATTATTTGAATCAATTAATTATTTAATTAAATTTAAATCAGAAATAAATTAAAACCTTTAATTGGTGAAAATAATTGTTTCTGTGTTAAATTCAAAAGCAAAATAAAAAAATTAAAAAATTAAAAAAAAAACAACAATACAAAAATACAAGCAATGCCCAGTTAGTGCTAGACAAAAAGAATTTTATTATTTTTTATTATTTTCGGGTCATCCTTCTAATGTTCGGACGAGAGAAGCTGCAATCAATCTGACGTCAATAATATTATTTTTATTTATTTTAACGAATTTTTTTTTATATCAAACGAACGTTTTTTATATAAAAAAAAACGTTTTTTTTGTGATGGTGACGAATTGCCATTCCTTAGCGATTAGTTGCTAATTAAGTAATGATGAAATAGCAAATTTTATTTCTTGGGTTCTTGGAAGCAATTTTTTTAATAATAATATCAATAAATTTTTTAAACCAGCCATTAATCTGGTTTAAAAATAAATTATTCGGAAATTCTAACGGATGATACTATATCCCATATTAAAGAGGTAACGTCGATGCGGAAAGCCACTATATGTAGGCAGGCATGGACGGTACTCAAAGGCAGTAAGGCCTGTAAGTTAGTCAGATATAAGTACCTGAAGTTGGATAACTGCGTAGAATATAATCTGGAAATGACGGAAATCGGAGAATCAGTCTCAGCCTTCAGGTAGCGATAATTTTGTATGAATGCCTAACATAAGACTTAGAACTACAGAAAGAAACTTGTTAAATATGGATTCTATGAATTATCTTTAAAAAAAATACGAGAAAGTCATAGGAGCTCCTTGATAAGAAAGAAGGCCGATACACAGAGGGGTATTTTGCCAATCTAGCCGGAAACTAGGCCAAAAATTTATTTTGAGAAATGTAACAAATTGAGTATGCACCTCGACAGATAACAAAATTCTGCATCGTATAGTGAATTTTCTAGGCGTTTTCTGGAGATTTTTATTTTTTTGGGAAACTGTTTTTATGGATTTTATACGATTTTTAGAGGTTTGCAATATATTTTTTTTGTGGCTAAACAAAGAGATTTTGTATTGAAAGGCTATATTAATAGTTACTTTAGAAAAATTTTATTTTAAATTTTTACAATAAAAATTTTTTTTCGAAATTGAAAAAAGGATTTTTTTTGTAAATTTTTTTTTTGTAAAAAAAAAGTGAAAAGGGCCATTGGGATCCTAAAAATGTTTTATATCACTATAAAATTTACGATCTCTACTTTAATATTGTTTCAGCTTTTTTCTGTTTTTGCTCATCTTGCATAGGTAGTTGAATATATATGTGACCCGGTATATGAAAAGATGGCTTATGACTCAAAAACAAAATTTCGAAAAATTAGCTGTTAAAGATAAACAATGCATTTCGTCAGTTTCTTAGTAGTTTTTCTTTTGCATTATGAACAGTCATGCCCAAAAGGCAACCAAAAAATGCAAAAGAGCTTAAATGAGATAAGTTCGTGTGTGTATATAAAGTGCGATGTTTTTTTCAATGCAAAGCACAAACCAGTTTCTGACCCAGCGTTGTCAGGTTTTTGGGGATTTTATCCCCAAAAAATCCCCAAATAGACTTTGACTTACAATAAATTCTAAGCAAGTTATGACTTTCTAGTTTTCACTACGTGAAAGAGCATCTCAAAAACTATCGAAACCAAAAAAAAGTGGAAAATTTTTTTTAATCATAAGCCACCTTTTTATAGGCCGGGTCACATATAACAAAACTGTGATTTTCTGCCTGTCTGTATGTTTGTGTTCGCATCACATTAAAACTACTGGATGAATTAGAATAAAATTTTATGGAGATGTCCTTTAGTATCGTGTTTCAGAAAAGTAAATTTTTCCGTCGATACAACGAAGTATATTTTTAATGGTAAAAACTAATGCTTACGAAAGCTATTGCAGTAACCAAAGCAGTTTTGCTTGATCATTTCACCTTTTAAATTTAAACAAGTGTATTTTAAATATTTTTTTTACATATTCCTTTATTTCATGTTTTTCTTTTTATTACAATTATTTTAAATATTATTAACGTTTTCACGTTTATTTATTTTTTTTGTTTATTTTAAATGCTAAATTTTCTTTTTTATTTCTATTTTAATTTATTAATTTAGTAATTTAGTTTTATTATTTGTGTTTTAAACATATTTTATATGAATCTTTTGTTTTTTGCTTAATTTTTTATTATTTTTAATAAAATTTTACATCATATATTTTTTATATATTTTCTTACGTATTCTAATGCTATAAAAGTTACGTACAATATAATGTTTTTTTTTTTCTTTTTAATTTATATTAGATGTATTTTTAGGTGTATGTCAATGTTTTTAAAATTATTAAAAAAGGACCTGGTTCTATTAAATGTTTTTTGTTAATTTTTTTTTATAATGATACTAAAATAAAAAAACGAGTACTAATAAAATTTTATATATTTTGCATATCTGTATGTCTAAGATATTTTTTTTTTTTTTGGAATGGCACGTATAATATCCTTTTTTTGATAGATTAGAAAAACAAGTTTTATTTTTGTGCTTGATTTTTATTGTTTATTTTTTTCTAAGGAAAAAAAATATTAAAAACTAAATATTATTTATGAGAGGTATACAATTTGTTCTTAGTCATTTTTATTTAGAGATAGATTTTGTAGAAAGACAAACTCTTCATATACTTAGATGTAATGCAAATTACTTGCACGTATAGTGAAAGAAATTTTTTTATTAAAAACTGAAATTACGAAATATAGTTTTCAAAACAGTATCCATGGAATTATCTCCTACAGTATGTCAAATATTTGAAATATTTGAAAATTGAACTCAGCATTATAAATTTATTCTTAATTTAAGTGTGAGTTTAAGAGCCGAAGTTCCTTAATTTGAAGAGTTTTAAATATTCTGTCAAATAGTTAAAATTCTATTGCTTTTATTAAAGCTCATTGAAAGCTTTTACTTGTTTATAGTAAATGAGGCCGCTATCATCTAAAAATGGTTTAACATTTTCCAAAAATGTAATTATTACGTCAAAGAATTGCAAGGACTTCTATAAAGCTCCGTACAGACGGTTGTCAGATCTTTTAATATTGTCAGACAAATATACAGAAAACGTCTAAGAATCACGTGAACTTACAATTACTGTCTTGCAATATTGTCGGCAAAAGCATTGTCAGACTTCAAAATAACCATAATATTGCCAGATATGTGACAATCGTGTGTCAGCACAATGTAAGTCTAACAATATTGTATGAACTGACAATCGTCTGTGCAGAGCTTAAGGAAGAATTTTGGGACAACCCAAAAACTCTTATTTCAACGTTGCCTCATTTAACACTAAAAGTGCCACAAGCAGCATTCCTTAGGCAATATTGGACGTCATTATATATTTACTATCCATTGAGGATATTCAAGTAAGGAAGGGCAGCAAGGAGTATGTTAAGACAATAAGTCAGGAGGACCCTTATAGCGTAGACAGACGTCGGAGTTAATGCGTATTAAAAGCTCACTAAAGTGAATTAAAATTTTACCCTGACAGACGACAGTTATAAGCATTTAGCATTGTTTGTGAAGCAAATTTACATATACATACATATTTACATACATTTACATATACATACATATTTTGATTAAATGGATAGAAGGCAGAAAGTGCGATTGGCAGCTATGCTGTTGGGGTGAAAAATCAGCATTTATACATTTCAAAGAAAGCTGAAAAAACTTTTGCTGAAAGTGCTCCATAACTGGTCTACGCTATTATGAAATATGTTTTAGGGGCAGAAAAGATAAATTAAGATATGGGAGCTGGTGTCTGTTGATCTAGAATGTAATAGAATTTAGGGGCAGAATTCCATGGACAATATGTTGTGGGCTTCAAGATAAATGACAGTATGCAAGCTAGAATCAGCTTTCGGAAAACGGAATTTTTTTTTTTAATTTTTAAGACAACACTACCTCTGCGAAGCTATTTGCTTGTCTGCAGAAAACACCCAGTCTTTAGCGGGAATTGAACCCGCAATCTCTAGACTGATAGACTAGCGCGCTACCAATAGTTCTACCGAGGCATTCATATGGAGGAAGTATAGACTTTTGAATGAATGTAGTCTGTTCAAGGCCGAGATTTTAGGTGTTCAAAAGCCACGGAATTTAGGTCTGGATACGCTATTAGAGTTGAGAAGGTGACTATTAAAATAGACATAAAAGTAGCGCTGAAAACTTTGACGGCTCACCGTATCAAATATAAGACGCAATGAGGAACAAGTATAAGTTTAGGTTTCGGCTCAATGCTACGTTGAGGTATTAAGATCCATAATGAACTAGTGAGGTTATACTCTGCGACTAACACAAAGATGAGAAAAACATCAGTGTAACTGCAGATCTGATAGCCCATTCAGGCTGCCACGAAATTAAGTAATTTCGAGCTGAAATTACGAACGAAATCTAAAGTGTTCATACTGGGCTTTTTGACATTTGAGTTAATTTCGCAAACAGCTGATCACGCTTAGTTGCATTTGTATAATTTAATTCTTTTGCAAAAAGCTTTCGCACAACACTTTCGCATTGATTTAAAATATATACGAATATTAAAAACAACACTACAACAAAATTAATGTACAATTATGTATATATTTTCATTATTTCATTTGGCTTTTAAATTTTTTTTTCAAACAAAACGGACTTTCTAGGTTGTAAATATGGTCATGGTTGCAAAAAAAGTAGCTTTTTTCTACAAAACCAGCGTTGTCTATCGTAATTTCAAGTTAATTTCGATGAAATTAAGTAGAATGAGTTAATTTGGGCAATGGTAAAATGTATGCGAAATTACGTAATTTCAATTTGATTTCGGCCGAAATCACAAAATGACTTATTTTCGTGGCAGCCTGAACGGGCTATGATGCTGTTATATTGAACTCAAAGCTTCGATACTTAAATCCAAGTAGCCATATCGCTACGAGTAGACTTCAGGTCTATATTCAGGACTTTAACTATATGACTATATAGTTATAGTCAAATTTATTACAGAAATCCAGAAGCTTGATTATAGATAGGACAAGTTAGTCCAAGAGATAAGGATTTGGGAAATGTTCTTTTATTAATATTAGAACTGATATACAGAGGACTACTAACTCTTCGAAAGGACGTATTTAGAGAATATAGAACTTTGTTTGTTGGAATTATTTTTGATAAAAACAATAGCAACTTGGTACCCAAAAATTATCTAGCACGCAAAAAAGTGCAAACAGTGGGTTCATTATAATAAACTGAAGGCGCTTCTACATTTACATGACTGTACCCAACATTAAGGGTAACAAGATCACTGAAAATCATGATAAAGAAAAAATAAAAACGTCAGAAACAAACTTGTACACCTAAAGATATTAAAATTATTTAAATATTTAAAAGCTATCACTATTATTTCTAAACAAATTTGTATAGCATACGACTTATGTATGTGTTTCAACTAAATATTAAATGCTATGACACACCTTTACATACATACATACAAGTACGAGTATGGCCTAAAAATTATACAATATTATTTTATAAATAGTTATTAGAAGAATTATTACAAACTAAATTTGTTTCATTAATGAGGAGGAGTAAGAGTACAAGGAGGTTAACGTGGGGGTAGCCAGTTTATACTAAAATCTAATTTAAATTGTATTTTTTTAATATTTTATGTCACACACTTAATCACATAGCAATTTTGTATTTGAAAAGTGTTAAGAAAATTACTTAAGTTGGAAAATAATCGTGGGAGTTAATTTGGAAATTGTATTTTATTTGGAATATCTATTTAAATCTATAAAAATTATTATTTTTTTTTTGTTTATTTCTCTTAAATTGAATTTTTTAAATTTTTAATAATTTTTAATTTATTATTTTTTATTCTAAGTTTATGTACAAAGAAAAGCTTTAAGCTTTTTTTTAACAAAGCTTATGTAATAAAAGCTTGTTGGATGATTTTAAGCTTTATTTGCAGCAAAAGCTTTTTAGGTTGTTTTTGCTCACCTTAACTTTACTGTTACCAGTTGTAGTTCATTGAATTTTAAACCATTCCTTTCGACATCATACGTACTGTATTCTTTAAAGCTTGTCGTTTATTACAAAACCAAATGCGTATAACTTCGCGCTCGTAGCCCAATTGATGAGCAAGTCCTGTAATCTCGGTACCTGTTGGGGTTGCAGAAAGTAAATGGAGGGGGTTAGTTTATAGAAAAATATTAAAGAGATTAAAAAATCTTATTTTTTAAATACACAAGTGAAAAAGCTTTCCTGGTTGTAACCTTAAAATGAAGAATTTTATAAAAAAAAAATTCAACAGCTTTTTTATGTATTATTTTAAAATAAATTTACTGAAACTAATTTTTGGAAGAGTAAAGGCCTTGGCACATAGAATCCGTCATACGTTATACGTCGACTTTTTCAATGCACTAGAAAGTTGAAATACAGCTTTTCTAATTAGTGTTGTCACAATCAGTGCGTCTCCGTCAACGCAAAGTACGAAAGTTGGGCAACTTTTAACTTTTGACGTACGTTGAAAGATATAATTGGTTTCTCTTTGTTTCTCTCTGTGGAAGCAAAAATAAAACAAAATACAACAAAATAATTTAATTTAATTTAATAGAGTAAAATGGAGAAAAAAGCTTTTCTAGTGTTTTCTTTTCTGATTTAATATCCGTCAACAAAGTAATCATTGTGTCAACCTTGTTACTTTGACGGATTCTATTTGCCCCGGCCTTAAGCCAGTTGTTACGGTCTTTTTGCTTAAAGCTTAAGTCAGCTCGTGTGGAAAGCTTTTCTCAAAAGTTAAGGTAAACTTAAATTATCTTTTATTTATTTTGTATTTAATTTTTCTTTGAACGACTGAGCATTAAAGAAAAACTCTAACAAACAAAATGCAAAAAACTACAAGTATTTTTAATAATTTATTTAAACTAACACTTGCAGATTTTTAAGAATTTCCATACATAGAACAAACTTTTTGTACCAATTAATGATTTTAATTAGTTCTAAATTAAAGCTCAATTAAATTTTTAATTGATACAAAAATATATTTGTTTAAAACAGAATAAAAAAAGTTTCTAATTAAACAGTTAATTTAATCAATTAATGTTTTATTTAAACTTTAATTTGAATCCAATTAAAACCTTTAATTGGTGAAAATATTTTTATTCTGTGCAGGTCAATTTCGGAAAGCTTATAAGCTTTTTATATATAAGGAATCTCTTGTAGCTTATATCAGTAAGTAGTATTAGAGGAAAGCTCTTGACTTCTAGATTAAAAATATTTAAAAAAATTTTTTTCGCTCTAGTTTTTATATGATTTTTTTCTCAAAAACTGAAAAAATCACGTTAAGAATTTGAATTGCCGCAACATCTAAACGGATCAAGATATTTTTACAACATTTTGAAATTATATAGACAAGAGAGTTTTTAATCAAATGGTGAAAGAAAAAGATATATTTGTTTAAAACAGAACAAAAAAAAAATCCTAATTAAACAATTAATTTAATCAATTAATGTTTTATTTAAACTTTAATTTGAAACCAATTAAAACCTTTAATTGGTGAAAATATTTTTTTTTCTGTGCAGGTCAATTTCGGAATGCTTAGAAGCTTTTTATATATAAGGAAGCTCTTGTAGCTTATATCAGTAAGTAGTATCAGACTTCTAGATTAAAAATATTTAAAAAAATTTTTTGCGCTCTAGTTTTTAAATGATTTTTTTCTCAAAAACTAAAAAAATCACGTTAAGAATTTGAATTGCCACAACATCTTAAGGGATCGAGATATTTTTACAATATTTTGAAATTATATAGACAAGAGAGCTTTTAATCAAATGGTGAAAGAAAATTTGAATTTTTTTTTATTTTAACACATAAATTTCCGGAAAGGGGAAAAAGGCTACCCTGCCTTTACTAATTACGTGGCTGTCAAATCCTTTTAAGAGTATGTAGCCAACAATTGAGGCTTCAAAAAATCCGTTTATGATTTTTTTAAACGCTGCTTTGCACTCCGAGAAATTTAACAATACTTTTAAAAATTTCGTTTCAAAATTGGCTATGTTTGGATAGGGCTGGAGGGAGAACAGATTGACCTAATTTTTCTTTTATTCGCATTTGCTATAGGTTGTCCTTAAATGGGTTTAGAAAAAAGATACTAGTACCGAAGTAAGTTTAAATTGCATAAGCAAAAAAGAATACCACCTTTTTGGGGAAAATCTTGAAAAAAAGGGTATTTTTTACATTTTCCCAATTAAGAGGCTTGTAACTTTTTTAATAAAAAGCGCTATCAGAATAACTAATTTATTCTAAATTTTTTTTGTCAAGAATATAGCCAATGTCTTAAAATAATAATCCGATCATTAATAAGTACACCACGATAAAAATACAAACTTAAGCTCGGCCAAAAGTCAAAAAAAAAAAAAAAAAAAAATTGTAAGCCAATTTTCAACAAAACTAAAAGAGATAATCTACACATTTAAGCACAATTTTTATAGATATTTTTAAGGTCTACTTAAATTTACTTAAAATCTTAATATTTGAGTTGAAAATAAACTTGTTATGACATTTCCAAAAAATCATATAGCCGGGGTACCCAAATTAGAGGTCTTATCCAGTAGGCCCCCTTTACACTAGGGGTTCAAACGTTGGCAGCTCTACTTATAAACACCTCAACTTTGCTTCTGTGATATTTCATTAAGATATCTTTAGTGGTTCATGAGATACCGAATTATGTCCAAAATAAATCGTTTTCAAACCACTGTGCAGCGTTAGCAAAAAATAACCTAAAAAGCCTTTTAATTTAATAATAAAAATTATAAGATTATTTATGTCTAATACTAATAGCAGCTTTAGCAAAGAAATAGTTTAAAATCGGTATGCTTAAGAATAATACAGGAAATTAACTGGAGAGTATAGCTAAAATAATATAAAACCAAGAAAACTTTTAAACTTGACTTAATTGTTAAGCATTAAAAATATAAAAATTTGAAATTACCACTCACCCGATGGATGGGTATTACGCTCAAAATGAGCATTTAAAAGCTCTAAAGCTTGCGGTGTAAACGAGGTGCGACGTTTACGTTTTTTAGACGGTTCCACACCAATATAATCGGTTAAATGATTTTGTCCAGACTTAAAACGATTCCAGTGACTAGAATTTTTTCCAAAAAGAAATCAAACAAAGAAACAAAAAGAAAAAAAAAAACAAAAGTTAGTTAATTCTAAGAATAAAAACAAAAGTAAACGTGGTAGGAACTTAATCCATACTCTCACCTCTCTTCGGCCTCTTTCATCCAACGTTCTAAGACGGGCTTTATTTTTTGAGCACTCTTTGGTGTTATGTCTAATTTTTCAAACCTGAGAAGGGGAAAATATGGAATGAAAATAAAAATTAAATGAAATTTTTTAGGAATTTTTTTCATTTTCATTTTTAGTATGCGCTTATTTAAATTAAGAAAAAGAAGTGCCAGGACATTGTTTGGTTTCTTGTTTTTTTTTGTTTTTTTTTTTTCATAAACTTTTTCTTTCAATTTCTAAAAAGTTAAGCCAAACATAATTTAAAATTAGATAAAGAAAAATTATAAAAAGTTCAATAATAGCAAACAATAGGGCCTTTTAATTTTGTTAAATATTTATTTGATTTGTTGTCATAAAATAAGTTTTTTTTTTTAAGGCAATGACCTGGCCAATAAGAGCTTAAAACTTTAGCGCATACTAAAAATAAAAGAAAATAAAATTGATTTTTTTTTTGTTGTTGTTAACGTTTTGTGAAAGAGATTTTTAAGTGGTTTTCATAGACTTTTAAATCCCCTTTATAAACGTTAATAAATTTTTATAGTTTTTAGTTTTTAGTTTTTTTTATTTATTTTTTTGTTTTCTCATGATTATTAACAAAAAGCTATAAAAATTTGTTTAAAAAAAGCATTTATATTTTATAATTTAAATACTTATTTTTTTTTGTATTTTATTGTTTATTGTCAACATACATGTTTTGTTGTTGTGTCGATAGTTGAGCAGCATACATTTGAGCAGCTAATGCACTATTGCGTTCGATACGTTTCAATTTGATTTCGATTTTTTTTTACACAGTTTTATTATTTTTTTTCAAAGCACAATTTGTAGATTATAAAAAAAAGAATAAAATAAAAAAATATTATTAATTATATTTGTTTTAGGAAAGCAATTAGCGTTTAGTTTTTAGTTTCAACAAATGTCCTGGCACTATAAATAATAAAGATAATTTTTTTTTTTTTTTAGCAGGAAGTTAAAACAAAAATGATAAATTTGCGAGGAAATGCGAGGAAAGAGCAACAAGGCTGGTGTTTAGATACATGAAATTTTTTTTTTTATATTTTTTTCATCTCAACATGCACAAAGGCTTATATGTCAAGTTTTGGTAAACATAAAAAAAATTTAATTATGCTAACATTACATTTATAAATATGGCGTAGGTTCTTTATACTGTCAGTTAATTACATATGTTAGACATGATGTAATGAAAATTTTTTTTTTATTTATTTTTTTTTTAATTTTAAACAGATTTTATTTTAGCCTTTAATTAAAAACTATGAACTTAAAGGGGAAAAAAATTTACTTTTTAGTAAAATTATTTTAATCAGTCAGGTAATTAGTTCACCCAATGCGGAAAAATCTGATCGTTATAATTTTTGATAATTAGGAAATTTATTTTGCTGATTTAACATAGTCAGATAAAAATGTGGAAAATTAAAAATATTTGCTGAAAATGTAAAATATCGCAATTGAAAACCTTCTGAATTCGTCTTCAAAATTAGGACTTTTAAAAGTAAACATTAGTATAGTTTTATATTTCAACAAGATTATATGTACGCAAATTCATGTGAATGTAAGAAAAAAACAGACGGATATCGAAATTAAACATCAAATTCAAAAGGAACTAAGCAATAATTTTCAATACAAAATCAGGTAAACAATATACTTCAAAATGTTGATTTATGACCCTCGTATCATCTACCCAGCGACAAGCGTTTTTCAGGCTGAAACTCTGGCTATTAGGAAGGCTAGTAGAGTTTTAATTGATAGGAAAGTTGGGGAGATTATAGGTATTTTTGGTGGCAGACGGCTCTCCCGTCACCTAGATCAATCGTAGCATCTTCAATTTTAGTAGGACAATGTAAGGATGCGTTATCCAGTCTGGGTCGTCAAGCTGATGTCACCCTAGTTTGGATATAAGCACATAGTGACTTTTTTTTAGGAATAAAACGGGTAGATGGATTAGCCAGGACTTTATCTGCCCTGGATGTCTCCAAGGGTGTATAGGTCGGCGTAGAAGCAATATTTTCTGGTCCCTCCTTTCAAGAGCTGAGGCAAACTGAACTCATGCAATCGGACAGGGACTTTCCTATAAAAAACACTGTTGTAGCTGCAAGGTACGCGGCAAAGGTACACCTTATGGGTGTACACCTTATGTGAGACAGCCCAGCTGTTCAATCTTCGAGACGTAAATTTATTGGAGCATACATATTAGATGACCATTTTAGTTATCAGGAGCCAGGTGACGTTAGGTGACGTTACTACATATTTCAACGCAACAGGATGAGTCTTATTAGAGCGTGGGATTATGCCAAGCTGCCGCGGAAATCAAACCACCAACTAAAACTTCAAAATCATGTCTTGTATAGGTATAACTTTTAATTTTCCAACTAGTTATTTTATACTTGGCACTACAGCCAATAAATTAATAAGTATACATTTCACTAATCTACCTGTTTCGCTGCAAAAGATAGGCCTATATAAGTTAACAAAACCTCTAATTGATTTTAATTTTGTGTTTTTAAATACTTCTTATTGTACACTCTATGTAAATTTCAAGCTTCTACATCTTGCAGGCCAAAAGATATGCATCTAAATCTTTTATAGCAACACCCTTTACTTTCAATACTTGGCGTTATGGTGGAAATATCAGTGTGTACCTATATATACGGTGTAGTTTTTAATTGCCTACCTATAATGTAATAAGGTCGTATAAGTCAATTTAAATCAGCTATGGGGACACTCTTTAATTTTAAATTTTATTTCTTATTATTTTCTTATAGAGACTTTAGAGCTACAAACTTTTTGGAAATTGCAAGTACCTGCCTATAAGAGTTTTATAGATAAGGTCATATATATTCATCTATGGGCACACCCTTTAATTTATAAATTCTAATTTTAAATGTTGTATTTTTTATAGCGAAAGTAGTAAATTCTGTAAAATTTTCAAGTGTTAAAAACGTTAAGAAATACACTTAAAATTTAGAGTGGGACACCCTTTAATTTTTAAGTTTACTTTTTTATAAGTGTTTGTTATTACGAACTTTATCAAAATTTAAAATGAGCAAAGTATTTGTTGCTTTAAAAGATGCGTAAAAAAGCACATGTAATGTATAGGGACACTCTTTATTTTCATTTTCATTTATTTTTTTTTTTTATGTAAATGGTACGGTCTGAAAGAACAGAAACTACGCAGTTTTGAAGTATAAAAAATACAGCCGAATAAATAAACTTCCTGCTTATTAATGAACGATGAAAATTGGACTAAAACATAAAGGACACTTTAATGTTTAACACAAACAAAAAATAGTTTTCGTTTTAAACAAATCAAAAATAATTTATAAATACATATGAACACAAATATTTTGGCTTACCTGCATATGGCACTTTGACTATAGGCGGGACCTTCTGTTACCGATAGAGCCTGACCCACTTGAGTTTGGGTCAGACCCAATGATAAACGACGCAACTTAAAAGCTTTGGCAAATTCTTTAATCTCATCTAAGTCAATGCCATCAACCATATTGGTAGTGGCCTGGTTAATAGTGGGTTCATCTGGAAAATGACACAGAAAAAAAAATAATTATTATTTAATGTAAAAAACCAGTGATTTTATCTTTTTACTATACAATTAACTTAATTATAGCTCTAACTTGTAACTTAGCAACAGACTTAATTATTTTTATCATCTACATGTAGTTTGTATTCGTCTTACTAGTCAGAATCTTATTAGTTTAACTTAATGTGTATTTAATTATCTTATGATGTTTTCAGTCTGCTCTAAGAAGTAGGTGTGAAATATTTATGTTTTACCTTAAGAACTAATTACTTTAAGTATGGAGTGGAAGCAACTTGTTGCATTTAATATTTACACTAATTGAGTTAAAATGAGATACCAAGATATTATGCAGCAACAGTTGCTGCTGCTGCTATTGCTCCCGCCTCTTCCAAGCATAATATTTGTTAATTGTGGCAATTAGCAAAATTGTATTAACTGTTGGTGCAATGTAATGGTGCAAAATAAATATTCTCAAGGTAGAGAGAAATAATTAGAAGGAAGTATTTAAAGTAAATTAATGTTTTATCTTATTAAAGATAATTTAAAGTTTTGTAAACAAAAACTTTGTAAAAACACCAAGGCCTTTTCATATAAAAGGAAGAAATAGCAGTTAGAAGGAGACATGACTGGGATATAAGCCGGGCTGAGCAAAACTGTTCATACTCTAAACTCTAAAAGTATTTCACTTTTGCGGCTACATAAGCGCTATCTATACGGTGTTAAGAATCATTCCTAGGAAGTTCATATGTTCTAGAAAGTTGTTTACTGAGATCTTAGGTTCATTTTTGTAGTTGTTTGTTTCCTTGAATTTTTAACGGTTTGCTACCTATGGACCTGAACAGGGGAAAAAAGGTAGAAAAAATTGAATTTTTTAAAGTTTTTTGCGATTTTGACTTTGAAGATGAAGTTTTTTTGATTTAATATGTTAACAATTTTTTTTTTATTTATGACAAGAGCTACAACTTTGCCTCAGAGAGTATATCAAAATTTCAAACGGTTTGTAAAATATGAGCTTGAGGAAATGATCACTTTTTTGCAAAAATGACAATGAAAAGTATGTATTACTTTTTTTATTTTTTATTCGTCCCTAAGAATCGTATAAAACACGAATTCGTTTTGTTACAGGTCTCTCAGCTCCAGTTCATATGGTACGCAATTTCCTTTTCTTAGAATAAATCCAAGAATGTCTGGAAACTTTGCTTCATCAAAATTGAGTCTTTTAATTCATCCGAAGTATCGACAAAAGACTGGGTGTATAACAATTTCATAATAGTACCAACTGACTTCTAAAATTTTAATTTTCGAACTACTAACTAATCGAAAATACAAAATTGCAGGCTGATCTGGATGCTATATAAAGCATGCACAGTTTGTCTTTTGAGATTCTTTGATTAGGACTCGTAGCTTTAATTTCTGCACATTGAAAATCGGGCTAGCCAGTAAAAGACTGTGGCAAAAGAAGTTGAAATAACGAAATTTGGGTTAAATAATTTTTGTTCAGCTTAGCATTTGCCCCTAACGAGAATTCTAACATTAACATTGCCAGAAATCCTCTCTATACTTTTACCGTCACTGTTAGATAAATGTAAACGACTTACTGGATGTTATAAATATCCGCCACAATCTAACCATGCAAACCTCTAACAAACTTCTCTCAATAATTTCTTTCTTTCTTTCAATTTTCCACTTAACTAGCACTAGATAACTCGGAACTAATTATCCCTTCTCATCTTCATACTTGTGTTTCTTCTGTTATTTTAATCGATAAATAATTACAGCATCTTTCTTCCTAAATAGTCTATTAATAAAACTTGAAAATACTTTTAAATTGTACCGAATGAGCCACTGAGCAGTGGGCATCACTGCACTTTTCAACTGCGAATTGTACCATAAAAAGCATATTTGTACCAACTTTTTAATAATTCATAAAAAATAACAACCTAAAGAAAAAATGTGAACTTTCTATTTAATTTAAACCTATAACACAGAAAAAAAAAATAGTGCATCATTTAAACGTTTTATTAGCTTCATCTAATTAATTTTTTAATTGACTCAATTAAATACTTTATTAAAAAGAAGAAAATCACTTTCTAACCAAAAAAATAATTGAAACAAATAAAAATTTAATCAAACTTTATTTTGGAACTAATTAAAATTTTAATTGGTACAACATTTTTTTTCATGTAAAAAAAGGAACTAAGCTTTAATTAAAACCAATAAAACCATCCATTTAATTCCAATTAAAAAGGGCAATTTTAATTTAAATTTTTGATGTCATGTGAAGAATATTTATTGAAATTTTTTCAGAAGATACCAAACATTTTAAAGCTCTTAACATCATTTTATAGAGTACAAAGGGTAATACCCTAAGGGTTTTTCATAGCTGCTATCAAATGATCTATTCTAAAAATTTACTGGATCGCAAGCATCGCATCCTTTAAATCTGTCAATCCAAATCGGAGAAAAATGACAAAAGTATCATTTTTAGTACTTTTTAAGTATTTGAGGCCAAACATGTATAAATGTGCATTGTTACAGCTCAAACAATATATCATACACACATACTCATACCAATTTCAATTTAAGTAACTACAAGTATAGGCAGAGAATAAGTGTTCGCATACTTGTTCAATATTTTTCGCAATACAACTAAGTATAAGTAAAAGTTGGATAAAGTATTGGCTATACACATACTTGTAAGTATAGAGTGGGAATAAATACAAGTATGTAAATAATCTAAGTATACTTAGAGTATTTTATTAAAACATGTAACTATATGTATTAATTATTTCCCAATTAAAAAATACGTTCATTCATATAAAAAAGATAATTTTTATTTTCCATACTTAACGAATGTTCGGTTATAAACAAAATATAACCAAATATCCTACATACAATTCCTAAAAGTAGTTGATTTACTTACAAGTATACTTAGAGTATTATAACTACTTTTCCATACTTGTAAGTATTAGGTAGTTATAAGTATGGGTATGACAGATACCAATCATATTATCTACCTACAACCAGTTGTACTCATACATGCATTACATATACATTTTTAAGTTAGTTGTGTGTAAATAATGTTTTTTTTAAGTACCCTGAAGGAAACCTGGGGGCAATTGTCCCCAAACCACCACTTTTGTCAACTATTATGGTGACTCTTTGGCGACATTGTCTTTTCATTTTTTTATTATTATACGAGTACATATGTATGTACATACGTCAGGTCAGAAAACTGTCAAAATTGTAGACTAGAATTACTAAAAGGTACTAGTGAATCACTAGTTCCAATGTCTACATATGGTCCCAAAAGAACTACCTAGTCAATAGTACCAATGTCAGTAGTGGATTTCCAATGACATGTACATGTTAAATGTCTATAGTAAGTAGCATTGTCTGGGGTATTATAAGTCACTAGTACTGGTGACTGTGTCAATAGTAAGTCACTACACATTCACTATTGACATTTCCTGCAGGGTACTGAGTACATCCATACTTATTTCACTGCATATGAGTATGTGTAGGCATTTTCTGTGTTATAAGTACCCAGTAACAAAATATATGGTTTAATCCATAATCGAGCAATAAAGGAGTCATGACTTGTTCATCCATTTAGAGTAATAAGCGAGCTATCGAAATTATTTTTTTGTTTTGTAGTTTATGCCTCGCTTAATACTCCAAATGGATCAATGAGGGATGTATCAGTTCGTTTTTTGTTTTTTTTTTTCTTTGACATAACTGTCAATGGTTGATGTTTTCGTTTTGTTTTTCTATTTAGTCAGTTAAGTGTTAAAAAGTGAAAGACGTGTTATTTAAAAAAAGCGAAAAGGTACGGGTATAGTAACAAATTGTTAAAAATATGTAAAAATTTAATTTCTAAATTTGTATTTTATATGAATGTTAACTCCCTTTATGCGCTTTTAGTAGACAAAAACTTTCTCTGTCGTCATTTTCAAGATCAAAGGGAGTACTCCATAAGGAGATTAAAAGGAATACTCGTGTCTGTGGACATGCTGTGTTAAAAATGCAATAAGGACTTGAGTTTTATGGAGTAATCCATTACTCGCATAGGAGCGCTCCAAGATTACTCTTTGGATGATCCTATTTTTTACTGGGTATAGATATAACTAATACCCAAAAATATGTGTAAATACTTAACTACATTTATTTTATAAGTACTTTTTGTCAGTCTTTGATCCAAATGGCAAACATTTTAAATTTAATTTGGTTTAACTTATTTTTCATTCGAACCGTCTATAATATTAACTTTAAACTTAGAGAAAATAAATTCTAGTTTGTATTATTTGCACTTTAGTTTATAAACATGTCTGCCAATTTCGACTAATTACTTAACAAATTGTATACATAAATTATTACAGCCTAATAAAAGGATTAACATGCAGAAAATTGTTGCTGTAACCAACACTACATCTTATTTCTTAAGAAGATGTAGTCGCATTGGAATAACTCTCACACACATACACACACCCAAACTTTAACAAAAAATACAAACATGTCAGCAACAATATTGTGCTTAATTACTCCTAATTGACGTTTACTAAACTTTAGCTCTTTTTTTTTTTTTTTGTTGCGCCAAAAGTCTAACTTACGTGATACTTATACGAATATGTTTATTACGTTACTGTAATTTAAGCAAGAATCATACTATTTAATGACATGGCTTCTTTCTTTCTCTTTCTTTTTCTTCTGTAGAGTGGAGAGAGTAAGAGAATAGAAATTTATCATGTTACTAAAATTTAAACAAATCGAAAATAAATTACAGTTGGCGGTGTAACAAAAACAACATTAAAGAAGTTTTTCAGTTTCAAATAAAATTGTTTATTTAATACCTTAAAAGCAGTGGTCGTTATTCCTGTTGCATGGATTACGAAGACGTTTACTCAAACGTTGCTGGATACATTTTGACTAATCATCAACCTTGTAATAAACAAGGTGTCAGAAATAAAAAATATGTTAAGTATTTTGTCAGTTTTTGTCGTCACAATCCTGCATGGATTCGCAACTATTCCCCAGAAATGAAGCACCAGCCAAAGTTGTGAAAAATGATATCGGCTAGGTTTTTGGTATGAATTCTTGAAAGGTGCATAGAATTATCTACAAGAGGTACTACAAAAAAGAAAACCAATAATTGTAAAATAATAATTGTTAACACTGACTTTACATTTGACAATGCTGTCATGAAAACAGTAAATAGGACAATGTTTTTACGTATGCTGACAATAATTCAATTTTTATGTACAGAAAAAATTCAAACTACATACATAAAAAATTTGTATGAAAAAGTCACAAAAAATGTTGCAGATGTAGTACTCTGTTTTTACTGTAGAAAAAACATTGAAATGTTTCTGGCAACATTTTATCAAAGCTGTGAAATAAAGCAAATGGGCATTATTTTATGTGGAATTTTCCAAACAACAACTTTTGCTAACATTTATAAAACAATTTGGTTGGTTTACTTAATAATAATAAAATCGAAAAAATTTTTCAAAATCGCGAGATAGACACCACATTTTAAATGTCAAATTTTCTTTTTGAAATAATAAATGTTGCTCAACATTTTTCACAAATTCGAACAGAGTACTAGGCTTAACTCAAATTTTTGTGTACAGGAAAAAATTAAAAAAGGAAGCCTATACTACGGAGGCAATTTTTAGCATTTTTGACAACTAATACGTATTCTTTTATTGTCATGACAGTACTGTCAAATGTAAACGCTGGGGAAGTATTGTAGCTGACAACTTGTCGGTTATAAAACGCATGAGGCAGGTTAATGTGTACTCCAAACTAGTGCTGGAATGTGTCTTAAAAGTTAACAGATGTGCCTTGGGTAAGGAACACATGGGCACAGCTGGGAATAAAGAAGTAGCCCAAAAGATCAACTGTTCTGAATTTCTATGGACCAGAACCCAGACAAGCGCTAGGTAATGGCATAATGCATAATACACTAAGTGTAGGCAGGGTCGTATGGTGCTCGAAGAGCATCATGGAGCCGGAAGGCCAAAAAGGTGCTCAGATATAATAGAAGTACCTTAAGCTGGATAACTGCCTTGGTGAAAGGTAATGGAAACATCAAGTACCATCTGGCCAAGACGAAAACCGAAGAGAATAATACTTACAGACAGCGCCTGAAAGAGGCTGAGATGGCAGCGCACATTGTGTATGAATGCCCAGCACTGGCTAGGATGTCTTAGGGCCATTAGTAGAAATGTGGATGTTAAATGTGGATGCTATGGGATACCTGAGCCTAGCATAACTAGAGATGAGGCAGAAGGACGACAGTTACCAAGCTATAGTCTGAAATCACTAAAGTTTAGAGTAAAGGCTTGTGGTAGGACATGACTTAATGCAAATAAGGTTGCCATAATTACAATTTGGTTGCCTAAAATCATTAAAAGGGGAAGTGCATCGAAAAGGGACCCATTAGGGAAGAGGTCTGTCTGCCTGTATTTTTTATCATTGCTTAAATACATAAACAAAGAAATTAAGACGAAAAATTTACATACGAGAAAAGTGATATTTTATCAATATAATACTCGGCATTTATACAGTTTTTGTGCTAAAGAGATAAGAGGTACCCTATTCTAAAGATTTAGCTCTCAGCTCACTTACCTTGTTGCCAAACTAAAAATAAATTCCTCAGGATGTGAGACGAATAAAGAGGCAGTCTTTTTTTGCTTTTTATATTGAGAAGATTTAAAATATAGTTATCAAAGACATATACATATACATATGTGTGTGTGTTTTTGTTTCTATACTTTTTATGAATTTTTTTTATGCTGACTAAGTTAAACTAGATTATTCCCTCATTTCCCTATTGATGCATTATTTTTAACCGACTTCAAAACTGAAGGAGGTTATTAATTCGTCTGAATGTTGCTTTTTTTATGTATGTAACCGCAGAACTCAGCCATTTCTGAACCGATTTTAAAATTTTTTTCTTTATTTGAAAGGTTATGCTTTCAGGTTAGTCCCATTTTAAAAACAGTTCCTTATATTAAAAATTAAAGGGTGTCCCCATACAACATACATGTTTTTTACGTGTATTAAGAACCGTAAAGGGCACCAAATTAAAATTTTAAAAAATTGCGTGTCGCTATAGCTCCCAACAACAGAAATTAATAAAAAAAAATAAATTTAAAATTTAAAGGGTGTCCCCATAAGTGACGTAATTTGACCTATTTGGGCCTATCTTTTGAATCGTTACAGACAAAAACTTGAAAATTTTCAGAATGTCGACTACTATGACCGTTATAATAAAATGTATAAATATTCAAAATTTTAAATTAAAGGGTACTCCAATAGTTCATTTAATTTGATGTATGTGGCCATATTTTTGAACAGTTGTACACAAACCGCTGAAATTTACAAAGAACCGGTATTGCTAGTCAGCTATAATGAAAAGTATAAAATTTGAATTTGGAAATAAAAGGGTGTCCCAATAGTTAATGTAATTATAAGTTTGTGGCCAAACTTTTGAACTTTTATAGACGGACAGCTGAAATTTACAAGGAACCTGTATTGCAAAGTCCACTTTAGCAAGTATACAATTTGAAATTAGAAACTAAAGGGTGTCGCCATAAATTATGTAATTTGATCTATATGGCCCTATCTTTTGAACCGTTAAACACAAACACTTGAAAATTAGGCAGAATATCCACTAGTTTCTCTGGTATAATAAAAAGTATTAATATTTAGAATTATAATGTAAAGGGTGTCCCAAAAGTTCATGTAATTTGATATATACGGTTAAACTTTTTAACCGTTATAGACAGATAGTTGAAAATTACAAAGAATCTTTGTGGCCAAATACTCTATAACAACAGGTCTTTGATTTAAAATTGTAAATTAAAGGTTGTCCGAATAGGTGATGTTATTTGATCTATGTGATCCTATCTTTAAAACCGTTATATACAGCGGCTTGAGTGGTGCCCCCATAAAAGACGGATGCTGGTGAAAATAGCTTAACTTTTAAACAGTAATAGGGAGAGGCTTGACATTCAAATAGTCTTTATTTTTTCCCCTCTAATTTTGGCGCATATTTTATTTGGTTTAAATCTAATTCTTACAGATTACTTTTTACATTTTTGTTTTAGAATTGCTGCCCTTCTATATGTCTTGAAGTCGGTTTATTTTTGCAAGAATTATTTACACTTGTTAACTCAGATTCATTCAAGATACATACATTTTGAATTTTAATTTAAATTAATGAAGTTTTAACAACATTCACTTCCCTAAATTTTTTAAAGTGCAAAAACCAACAATTTCGCATTTATACAATTCTCTCTGTTTGCCGACCACTGTTTGAAAGGCTGTAGCGTGTTGCAGCAATAAATAAACAAAATAAAATGCTCAAATACAGTATGAGGAAGTACGTGTAAATATAAAATTAAGATGTTGTATAAACAAAACATTAAGCTGTCTTTTATTTTAACACTTTAACGAGTAAACCAAAAAAAGTAGAATGGGATAAAGATTGTATGTGTGTATGCTTTAATTTTACACGAGCTAAAATTGTCAAGAATAAAACTTAGCCGAGCTCTCTAAGATGTTGGTTTTGATACTTAAAGTTGTAACAAGTGGCTGTTGAAATTTCAGCTACTTTAGCTTCTTAAATACACAACGCACATGAAGAAGATGCAGCTGATGGTTAAATGATACAAGAAGTGAAGCTGCCAGTGATGATGTTCTTAATGACGGTGTTGATGTCTTTTTGCTTTGTAAATTGTAAATGAGATTATTGCTAGTTACTACTGCATATCATTAATACTTAAATGAATCACTAAGTTTTGAAAGTTACTTATTTGAAATGCAATTCATTTTGTTAATTCCTTTCAACGTTAAACGTTAGAGCAACAGTCTAAAATAATACGTGGAAATTTTAGTCATTCTATAGATGCTTCTTTCTTCCACTTAGATAATGCTAACAAATTACGAAAACAAATTAGGCTCATAAACTGAATAGATTTTGGAAAGTTAAAACTGATAATGCAAATTAACTGAAGGGAGTTCGTAATTTTTTGCATGATTTACAAAACTATTGAAGAAAAATCCCTATTTTAGCCGTGAAGTAAAATATTTTCTATTTAACAATTTAGTGCATAATGTGTTTAAAGAATGCAATAAAATTAACAAAACTTTATAACACAGTGCAACACGGAAAAAAATAACCATATACGGACACCACTACGTGATAAAAGACCAAAAAAAAGACCCCTGTCTCCCAGTTTTGCCCAAAGTCCTCCAGGTTTTTTTATGGGCCCTCAAAGATGTAGGGCCTCGATGTCATTTTTGCAAAAAAATGATAATTTTCTCAAGCTCATATTTTGCAAAACGTTTGGAATTTCGACATTATTTCTCATCTTAGAGTCTAAGTTAATTACTAAAATTTGCCCAAGGATCTACATCTACATTTAATATGTGTCTAATCTTGGCCCAAAGCCTTTATGTTAGTCAGTCTAATGCTCATTCACATCCCTGCCATCTTAGACTTTTCCCAGGCACTGTCTACAAGTATCGATTTTAACTTGGCCAGATAATACTTGATGTTTCCGTGACCTGTCACTAAAGCAGTTAACCATTTGTAGGTACTCATTAATATGTATATAATAATGATATAATCCAAGCACCTTCTGGTCTTCCTGCCAACTTTTAGAGAAAAATACGAAAATCTACGAAATGTCGTTTAAAATAAATAAAAGGAGTTTTTATTTACTTATAAACCTCAGGCCTATTAGCTTAAAATCATCAACACATTCAAAATTCAAACTGGCCAAAAAAAAAAAACAAAATACTAATGCCTACTAACCAACCGAGGTAGAAGGAATATTACGTTTTTTAAAAAAACGCTCGCCCAATATCACAGTTAAAAAATGGCCTACTAAGTCTCGTATCTTCTCATGAATTATTATTAATCCTTTATAATCTTTGGATCTAGCTCCCACTGACGACAAGAGGACAACTTCCAGGCCTTTGAGGTATTCATGGATTCTAGCCCGCCCTCTTCCAAAGAAACCAACACAAACACATAATAAACACATAATTACAAAAAAAAAAACACGATTAACCAGTGCACAGTGGGGTAGAATCAAAATATTTTGGAAATAACCTAGTAATTTATAAACGGCTAGGCCCATTGATCCAAAACTTGACACAACCATAACAGAGGAGTATCTTAACTTAAGTTTTAAAGGTGGGTACCATACACCATCTGGAGGTGACGCTATGGGTTTCCAAAGTTGGGAACCTCGCATCTGAAAATTTTTTACAGCTTGCCATTTCTTCAGTTTCATTCCGATTTTTGAAAATTATACATGGTGTTAAAGGTCTTGCCAATACCTACAAAATGATATCTAAATTTGCAAATAATAATTTAAAATGCTTGAGTTATAAGCATTTTAGGAAATAAAATTTTTGATTTTTCGCTACCCTGGTCCAGTTTTTTCAAAATATTGCGTACAATTTTCAACCAATTTTTCTAAATTTTTTACAATAATTAGCGAGCCAAATTCTAAATATTTGTGATAAATTTGAAGATTGTAGCTTTCCTAAGTTAAAAATTAGACGATTTTCAATTTAAAAAATCCAAAATTATTGCATTTTTGTGTTCTTTAGCTCAAAAAAGGTCATTAACGTTTTTTTTTTAGAAAAAAATTTCTTAAGGAATATATAAAAATTTAATATTTTTGTATAATCAAACTATATTTGTATACGTTTGAAAAAAAACCGTATAAAATTAATCATCCTTGTAGAAGATAGAGGTCCCACAATATGACCTATTTTATATCGAAATTTTGATTTTAGCCTATATATTCTAAAATGCCAAAGCTGGGATCGAAAAAAGAAGACTGCTGTAATAAAGCTATGTATACTCCAAATTGGTTTTGAAAGTATTTTATGAGCCCTAGTGGATTTTATGGACAAAAGATTCAAAATTCCCAATTTTGAGATTTTTGATCCTTATTTTGGGAATTGTGGAACTTCGTTTTAATTAATATTGTAGATTTTTTGCCATTTCATTAGACTTGATCAACAACACAAAATTTTATTTGATTTGCTTAATTTATAAAAATTTTATTGCATATTTATTTGCTAATTTTTACAATAATTTTTCGAAATTTTCAGATATCAGCAACAAATTTTAAAATTTTGTTGTAATAATTAATTTTTTTATATACATAAATATTAGTGATGCAATTTCCTAGCAAACAAAAAAAAAATTCAACTCAATATCATTTTTACTTTCGAAGCTATGTGCTTTTAAATATGAGTATTCCCATATTTATCATTTTCATATCACAGATCAATTATTGAATCTGAATCTTTCATATTTTCAGTGAAAAAAGAAGCACAACAAAAGTCCATAAACAAGCAATTTTTGCTGTGTAATTCTTCCAATTGTTAAGTTCTTACTTTACTTTGGCTTCTTTTAATTGCAAAATAAAATTACAGCAATTTTACTTCTGCTTTAACTCATTTAATTTATTCAGTTTTGAATAACTTTTATTGACACCACTTTAAAAATTCAAATTGTTTAACAATCTCCTACGAATACGACAACTGATCTATTAGATGAAAACTCTCTCACATTAGTTACAGAAGCGAGCTAGAGCATCCTCTCCACATATCTCGCCTTGTGCGGCTACTTCCTGTTCAGAAATTTTAAGATATGTTCGGTAAGGTTGGGTCAAACGAAGAGTGCATTATTGAATCAAAAGTTTTTTGGGGGTCTTTAAAAATCTTCGTATTTGGAGAGAAAAAAAGAACCTAGAAAGACGCTAGACTAAATCTGTCGAGCTTATAGAAAACCATGTTGAGAAATAACATGCTCTTTTTGCCGAAAAAATATCTTTTGTCAAAAAAATCGCCCAAATTATCAAACTACCCTTCAGGGTCAGACCGTTTGGCACAGATTGCAGGGTAAGAAAAATTTGCTTTTATGATACCTTAGGAAGAAGTGTTGGAGATCCTTCTTGGACTTTTTGTAATCTGCGCTTGGTTTATATCGCTGCATTGTAAAGGGTCCGCGATCGAACGTTTTTTTTTTCAACTAGTGCTTATTTCATGAATGGTAACACTTAGCTCATGTCTGATTTGACAGATAATTAGCTTTATCCTTCCGCTGAACGAATATGGTTGTATATACGCATAAACAACGCTGGGAAATATTAACTTACAGAAGATGCAGATTTTGCCAAAAAAATCATCTTATCAGATTAGGCTCATTTTGATCTTGGCGGGTATGTAAACAAGCAAAATTGTCGCATTTGGGGCATAGAAAACCCGCATGCATACATTGAAAAGCCGATGCATCCAAAACGAGTCACTGTTTTTGTGCGGATTTTGGTCCAGAGGCATAATTGGACCATTTTTCTTCGAAAATGAGCAAGGAGTGGCCGTTACAGTCAATGGCAATCATTATCGGGCCATGTTGAACGAATTTTTGTTCACAAAAATTGAAGAAGAGGATATTGGCAACATTGAGTTTCAACAACAGGACGGCGCTACATGCCACACAGCCGAAGCTACACTCGATATTTTGCGCCCTGTTTTTAAAGATCGCATTATCAGCCGCAGAGCTGATGTCGTTTGGCCAGCTGCGATTTGACACCGTAGGATTATTATTGGTGGGCTGCCGTCAAAGATAAGCGTCACTCCGTCAAGCCAGAGACAATTGACGCTTTAAAGGACAATATTCGTGAAGCCATTGGTGAAATACAGCTGCATACAATAGATAATGTGCTTAAAAATTGGACCGATCGTACAGGCTACTGCATGCCCAGCCGAGGCAGCCATTTGAATAAAATTATTTTCCATTATTAACCGGAAGGATTGTACTTTCAAATATAAAAAGAAGAAATTTGAGAAAATATTCAATAGCATTTTCAAAAAAAAGTTATTTGGCGGAGCCGTTACTTCAGCAAAAAGCGTAATATTCACAGTTTAATACGGCTGTCTTAATGGGCAAATCAATTAGTGCTACTAAGTAATGTTTTAAAAGATTTCTAAAGAAATTTCCAAAAAAAAAAAAAAGAAATACAAAAATCCAATTAATCATTATAGGAGTTAACCTATTTAGCAAGGGAAGTATTCATATATGATGCAATCGGTATTCCACAATTGTATATTAAACTTAGTTTTGAATAAATTAAATTTTTCAAAAATATTGAAAAAGAGCTTTTAGCAAAAATAGAATGAGTGGCCATTTACCTGTTTATTTGGATTTTGATGATGATGTTATACAATCAAAATCCAATCAAAAACCAAATAATGAAAGATTTTTTTTCTACTTTTTTAACTTGTACACATAAGTATAAGTATCATTTGTATTTTTTTTTTGTTTTTTTTTTTAACAAAAACCCATCCTTATCCTCATCATCAAACACCCCCAAAGCAGCCAATACCCCAAAGAGTAAATAATCAATAACCATAATGGAAATAACTAGAAAAAAAAGCATTAATAAAAAATATAATAAAGGGAAAAAACACTAAGCGCTGGAAACTAATCACATACACACATATGGTTGGGAGAAAATCATAACACAAACAAACAAAAAAAGTTAAAACCAATACAACAGCACATATGAAAATAAAGGGTGTGTTTTATAGAGGTATAGAACTTTAAGTGGGCATTAATTTTCAAGATGGCGACCGATTTAACAGCTACCAAGTGATTTATTCTCAATCATCATGAATAGACTCATGCCTGAAAAACGCTTGCAAATAGTCGTCGAATGGGCCCAAAACGAGATTACCGTTGTTCCCGATTTTGAAAAGCGAATTTTGTTTAGCGATGAAGCGCACTTCTGGTTGAATGGCTACGTCAACAAACAAAACTGCCGCATTGGGAGTGAAGGTATTCCTCAAGTGTATGTCGAAACACCGTTACATCCAGAAAAACTGACTGTTTGGTGCGCTTTATGGGCTGGTGGAATCATTGGTCCGTACTTTTTCAAAAACGATGGTGGCCAGAGCGTTACAGTCAATGGTGATCGGTATAGAGCCATGATTACTAACTTTTTCATTCCTAAATTGAATAACCATGATGTCCAGGAGATGTGGTTTCAACAAGACGGCGCAACATGTCACATAGCTCGTGCCACAATAGATTTATTGAATGACACGTCTGGTGACCGCCTAATTTCACGTCTTGGACCAGTGAATTGGTCTCCAAGATCTTGTGATTTAACACCGCTAGACTACTTTCTGTGGGGCTATGTAAAGTCATTGGTCTTTGCGGATAAGCCACAAACGCTTGACCGTTTGGAAGACAACATTCGCCGTGTTATTGCCGATATACGGCCACAAATGTTGGAAAATGTCATCGAAAATTGGACGTCCAGATTTGACTACATCCGCGCCAGCCGTGGTGGTCATATGCCAGAAGTCATATTTTAAATGTAATGCCACAAGATTATCTTTCGGATAATCTTAAATTTCTATACCTCTATAAAAAAAACACCCTTTACAACGAAAAAAGGGTCAATTGTGTAATCAAATACTTTTTTCTGCATTGAAATAAATTGCAATTAAAATTTTTGGTAGAATTATTGAGAACATAAGCAACCAAATTGAAGAATAAAATAAAACAAACCAAATCAAATAAATCAGCACAAAATATATAAATTTGTTTGGCAAAATTCAAATCCAATTCAAATTCAAACTCTTATACGAACAACAAGTAAGTGGAATTAGTTTTGTAATGAACAAAATAACAAAAACTTTTTTTTTTTATATTTTCGTTGCAATTTACCTTTTACACATAAATCCACAATTATATTCATCCAAGTTTTGTAACGTTAATTAAACTTAAAATATTGCCAAAAATAATTGTTGCCAAAAATGAATTAAGCAACAGCCAACAACAGCACAGCAACCACAAACTTTTACCTACAACTACCCAACTTCCTAGGATTAAAACACAACAAAGGCGATGACAAGAAGCGAAGGTAGCTGATGATGATTATGATGAAGGTGATGATGGTAAAACTTCTTGAAAATTACGCGTAGTTATCTTTCATACCTGCAAAGTTTCTTGTGCATAATCTTTTGCTGGATTTCGTAATTCTAAACATAAATCTTGCGAAATTGCATTTTCCTATTGCATACATTTAGGCGAAAGACTTAATGTCACTCATATGTTAAAAACTATTAAGCAGCTGCTTGTAAATTGCGTGTCACTGTATGGGTGTTGGTAGGAGAAATTCTTTTTGTCTGTAGTATGTGCGTGTGTCGCAAGTAATTTGCAAATTAGCAAAGAGTTAACAAAAAGTTTTATGTCGAAACTGTCAATATTATTTAGATTTTAGATTTTTGGGCTAAAAGATAAACTTAATAAAGTTTTGCTGCCGCGTAAAAGGCAAAAACTTGAAATATTAAATGAACAAATTAATCTTTTGATATTTTGAAAACATTAAGGATCAACTTTTTTTTAAAGCTATCATCTAGCCTTTAACTTAAATACTATGCTAAAGTTAAATAAAGTTTTTAAGGGAAAATCTTGTGAAAACGATCTTTACTCACTCGGTGAATCCATAAGTAAATCATGAGCTCCCATCGAACCCTCCGTACCGTTGGGTGACATGATTGGCGGTGGTTGTTGATCCTGCATACGCTCCCTCTCCCTTTCACGCTCCCTCTCACGTTCTCTTTCGCGTTGCTGATGCAAGACTGCACTGGTTGTGGGACTTAGTTTCATGGAATGCATAGAATGATGTGGATTGTGATGGTGCATCGAGGAGGGATTTGAAAGAGAACTTGTCGTTGGTCCCGCAGGCGAGGTGGGTGAGGCTGAAGAAGCTCGAGTGGCGGTGGCAGTTGGTGGGCCATGGGATTTGGTTATGGTCAATTCACCATTCGATGAGGAGAGTCTGCCAAGAGTTAAAAATCTGTTTGCTAAAAATTATCTAATATTAACTTTATGTTCTAACTCACCTGTTCATATTACTAAGTACATTGGCTGTTGTTGATGTGGCTGTGGTAGAGGAGGACGAGGCTGACAATAACCCCACTCCATTACCTAGAAAATCTCTAGGTGGTGGTGAGTCTAAAATTTGGTGTGTATGAGTAGCTTGTTGGCTAAGGGAATGATGTGTTAGGTGGGGAGAATGTGTTCGATATATTTGGCTGGCTGAGCTTGAACCCACAGGAGATGAAAAGCCTCTTTCGTTGCAGTTAGTTGTCATCGCTGTATTACAGTTTGCTAGATTAATATTATGTGAAGCCTCTTTAGCCATAGAGGCTGCCGCACTGCGAGCATTTAAAGTGGCAGGTGAAGCAGCTCTTATTCGGTCTCTTTCCCTATCGCGATCTCGTTCTCTATGACTTTCACGTTCCCTTTCCTTTTCACGATCACGATCGCGATCACGCTCTCTTTCTCGCTCTCGTTCTTTTTCTCTCTCATTAGTTAGTTGACTTAAATTCATGCCACTACCCGAGCCACTGCCACAACGTGAAGGACTCATTTTCATAGAATGTTGTTCGCGAGACTCTCTTTCTCTCAAGGTTATACTACTGGAAGCACAGGAAGATGGACGAGGCGATGATGAAGAGCCGCCCAGACGATGATGTGCACTGAACTGATGTCTACCCAAAGGTGGAGGTGAGTTTGATGAATTTTCTGCGGTTAAATGCACACCGGTTTTGCATTCCAATTTGGGCGATGCCAAGCCTTCAGCATGTCTTAAAGCCTGAGTGTGATGGTGTAAAGCAGCTGCTGCAGCAGCGGCATGATGATGGGGATGCAGATGCGGCTGAGTCTCTGGCTTTATGTGCAACTGAGATTGTATGTGAAAGGCAGCTGCTGCAGCAGCGGCAGCCGCTGCGGCTGCTTTTGTACTATTAGTGGGAGAAGAAGGCGGGGATCTTTCATTAGACGATCTTAAGTGCATATCGTGATGATGGGCTGACATTTGTTGGTTGTGTTGTTGCTGTTGGCTATGTTGTGTGTGTTGCTGGTGCTGATGTTGCTGGTGTTGTTGTTGTTGCTGCTGCTGCTGCTGTTGATGATGATGATTTACAGCGGCAGCTGCAAATAGTTCTGGATGCAGAGCAGCCAAAAGCTGTTGCACACCATTCGAGAAGAGATTTGGCTTTAGTAAATTCGTTGGTGCTTGGGCAAGCTGAGGCAAGGTGGGTGGTTGATGAAGAGCTGCCAGTGGCGACGTTAAATGGGCCGTTGTTGATCCCAGCATCTGAGGTTGGGCCGTCTGTTGTTGGGAAAAACCAGCAAAGGCTCCAAAATTCGTTAAAAATTGTTCGTTGGTATTGATTTGTGGACTAACCGGTATGGTGAGTATAGTTTGCACAGCAATGCCTAGGAAAAACCAAGCAAGAAAAAGGTAAGTTATTAAAATGTAATGTTTGAAAGAATTAAATTATTTTTAAAACCTTGTGCTGTGGGTATTAAAAGTTGTGCCCCCTGAACACCCTGCACCAATTGACCCGAGGCCAATATCAGTTGTGGCATCTGAGCACTTGCTGGTGGTGCTTGCAGTTGAGATGGTGGTGAAGCAGTAGCAGCTGTGCCTTGTGCAGCCGCCGCCGCTGCTGCTGCATTATTTAAAACATTTGCTAAGGTATTTTGTGTAGAAGATGAGGATTGTCCTCCAGCTTGCGTTAGACCAGAATTGTTGCCATGTGGTGATGAAGAGGATCCGGGATTATTTTGATTGTCACCACTATTACTATTACCCGCACTGCCGCTGGCACATTGTGTTAATGCGTTGTGGGAATTTAACAAATCCGTTGCTATTTGTGGTAGACCACCATTGCTGGCTACACTTAAGTTCAGCGGTGAGTTAAGGGCAGCTGCAGCTGCACTAGCTGTTATGCCGGCAGCCAAACCTTGTAGACTTGCTAAGGCTGCCGCCGTTGCTGCACTATTGTCTTCTAGATTTTGTTCTTGTTGAAATGTTGACGATAAATTTTGCAGTTTTTGTAAATTTAACATTTCTTGCACTACAACGGAAAGAGAAGCAAGTGAAATTAGAAATATTTTAGGCCATCGTCGCAAAACACTGTCAGTGAGAGTGTGCTGTGCAATAAAAAAATTTTAAGATTTTTTCAGAAAAGTCCCTTACAACTAATTTTGATCATAAAAGACATTACTCCCTCCTCCCAAATTTAGTTTCTTAAGCCCGAAAAATTATTTTAATGGGTAAAAAAAACAAAAGAAATCCCTTTAAGAGTAGAGGTCTTTAATGTTTCTGTTGTGTAAATTTTATATAAAATTGGATTTCGATATGTACTCACTAGTTCCATTTAGATGAGCTTGTGCCGCCGCTGCTGCTGCAGCTAAAGCCGAAGCTTTAGCCTGATCCGTCGGTTGTTCCACCATTTCAGCATCATTATCAGTCAAAATATGAATATCGTCATCATGCTCTTTGCGAAGCGACGTAAGATTATCGTCATCGTCATCAGTTATGGTATGATGAATATCGGTATCGATCTGCATGGGTTGGGGCGAAGAAGCAGGCGAAGGCAACTGATTGTTGCTGTTATTATTATTATGGAGATGACTGGAGGGATGATGAGGTAAAGGTGATTTATCATTTGTTATAAGATTATTATTGTTGTTGCTATTGTTGTTATTATTGTTGTTATTTTGCGAAACCAAAGAGGCAGCTTTGGCTAAATTTTTATAAAACTCCAATTCTTTGAGATGATCCTTATCTTCGGTGGCATAATGCAGGGACATATCGGTAATGCTATTACCCAAGGGTGAGTGAATTTTATGAGGTGGTATTTCCTTGTCATAATCCTGTAATTAAGAGAAGAAAAAATGTCGTTATGATTTACTTTTTATCAAAAAGTAACACAGATTTTTTTGTTTTTTTTTTCAAATTCAGAAAATTTTATAAAAATTTTTGTTTATTTTGTTTTGCATTTAATTTAATATTCAACAAGTTGGTATTTATGGCAGTTATGCCAGATATCGATAATAATAGTTATTTGTTTTAAATTTATAAAATGAAGTTAAATAAGAAAAAATTACACAAAATTTAAACGCAGGTTGAAAACATCCCAGCAAATTTTTTTTATATTTATCCAAGTTAATCAACTATTTTAAATGCAAAGAACTACAACTTTTTAAAAAGTATTCCTTGGAAATGTGTCACTTTCAGCATAAGCTTTAACAACCTTTAGCAACATATTTAATTGTAAAAGAAGTAAATAATTTGCAAAAGCGCATGTGGAAACATAAGCATCATTTGGTAAATGACCTTAACTTATGGGTCCCTAATCGGCCTTCTTCCTCATAACAGGTTAGGCTAAACGGGTCGCCCGCACAAGGCAAGTTCACTCGGAGGTCATTAAGGCCCATTGTGATGACCATCTACCCCCACTATTCCCTATAGAACTTCAGTACCTCCAGTTCGTAAGAACCACCCCTAGAGCTTCTCGTAAAATCTAGTAGACTACTCAGTGTCGCATCCCTGAAACAGTCCAGGTACTCAAAAAATCTTTGTCCTAAAAATTTGAGACAGCTTTCCTGAAGAGCCGGTCAGCTTTCCTAATTTCTCCTTCTCTTCATCTATACATCCGACATACGTCATACATCTAATCGTACAGTGCCCCGTTATGATTCCTACGAGAAGCGATATCAAATATTTTCCTGTCGATTTAAGGCCAAAGAATTTTATACAATCTACAAGTGGTTAGTATAGACCATATGCAAACCGTTTCCTTTAGCAACCATTCCCGTGGCGTGTTAGAAATTTTGGCCATGGATGTATTAATATCCCCCTGTATTAATATCCAGGCTCGAGCCGTTCCTAGCACATTGATCGGCCATCTTGGTTCTACGAATGCCTTCATGCCATGGAACCCACATTATCCCTATACGATGTCGTCCAAGTATGGTCGGGGTTTGTATGCGCATCAATACACATCTCGACTTCACTACTTTCGATTTATCAAATCCTTATACGATGTCGTCCAAGTAGGGCTAGAGTTTGTATGCGCATCAGTAGACATCTCGACTTCACTACTTGCGAATGAAGTGCCTTTATGGCGGCTAGATTGTCCATGAAAATATCTGCAGCCGTCGCTTCCATCGTACTTTCCCCAATTCTCCTCAAATATATTTCAGCCTGAAACATAAGTGAAACTGAAAGATTAAGATCCTCACAAAAAATCCCCGATCCAGTTCCCGTGTCTGTCTGGGAGCTATACGTAAATATTGAAACTGCATTGTTACGAACTATGGAGTTCTCCTTTTACTCATCCCTGCTCAGTGTTTTTATAATAAAAGATTTGTCGAAACCCATAATAGGGGTTAGCTAATCGGTCCTCATAACAGAGTCCTTCGTAATTATTACCAAGTATTAGAGGCATACCTTAGGGCTTATGACCTCATAACAGCCACATTTATGTGTTTGACCGTATTAGAACCAAGGTCCTAAGCCTAAAGTTAGCCAGTGTGCTAGATATTTACACACATAGAGCACTTCCGTCTCCGCCTCTCTCTGGCGTAGTCTTTCTTTGGTCTCCATCTTAGTGAGATGATACTTAAAGTTACTAAAGCCTTACTGTCAACTTGTAAAGAAATATAACCGTAACTTTGGTAAGTATTGAGCCTACAACTTCATTTTTGTGCAACAAATTTTTAAATTTTATTTTCGATTTGGGCCTTTAAATATCAAAAGTTTTGCTGGTTAATATTCAAAAAGCAACAGTCGTATGAATACTTATGATTATAATTAAATAATTGTCAATTGTATAAATATGAGCTCAACATTATATTTACGGCATCGGTGGTGCTAACGACAACAGCACAAGAATACACGATTACGAAAATACAAACAAATGAATGCTTATAGATTTTAATTGTTAATTTATGTTAACGTTTGCTCGTATGAGGCATTCCATACCCAGCTGTAATCAAATATGCCAGTGACATGATGCAAGCTACTTAAGCTCTTTTATGACAAGTGTTAAAATTAACAAAATTAAATTATAAATTGTAAAAGTCTATATAATATTTATTCTTTGCCTTCTATACCCAAACAAGTTTATAAATATCTAAAAAAAAAATATTAAAATTGAAATTGAAATAAATGAAAATGTAGTTATTAAGTACGTGTTTGAAACCCCTACACACCCTTGTAAATACTTTGTTATAAAAATGACCACCACTACAGATGCTAACATCAGCGCAGTGATAATAAGTTAACACCCACACGTTAGCAGTTTTCAAAGGAATAGAAAAAAATGAAAACAGAATCACTGTAAACATTTGATGTGTTGATTGTAATTCATTTAAATTAAATGTTTGCTGTTGCTACTCGTATTCATAATACAGCTGGCTATTGTTATACGTTGTAATTATACAAATAAATGAGAATATAATTTAATAACTTAATTATGAGACTCAATTCATAATGGAACTAAATCATATTGTAATTTTCATGACTTTTTAATGCAAGTATTACAACAGTATATTTAATATAAAAAGTTTGAGTTCATTAAATGATAAAAAAAAAAATAGTAAAGTATTACTTCAGCTGGTTATTGTAGTTTCAACAAGCATGTTTAACATAAAAATCAGGGACGTAACAATTATAGAATAAACAGCAAAAAGGTAATTCTTAACCATTTATATTGATAAATTTATAAAATGGTTATAATTAACCATTTTTATAAGATATATTTTATTTTGGTTAATTTTTATGAGAGTTTTGTTTTGCTTTTTTTTTTTTTTGTTATAAATTACCATTAAATCATCATAAAAGATTTTTTTGTTAGAAATAACCATTACAAAAAATTTTTTTTTTTTGTTTTGGTTATCACGGATAAAATCCCTGATACCTCAAAATCACATGCACACTAGCCGACACTTAGCAGGTCTTACCAGGGACGTAACAATTATGAGATAAATCACGAAAAAGTCATTTTTAACCATTAATATTGATAAATTTATAAAATGGTTATAATTAACAATTTCTATAAGATATATTTTATTCTGGTCATCGCAACCAATTTCAGTGAGAGTTTTGTTTTTTTTTTTGGTTATAAATAACCATTATATAAATCAAAATTTTTTTTTGGTTGCAGATAACCATTATGTCAACCAAAAAAAAAAAAAATTTTTTATGAAAAATAACCATTACATAAGTTTTTTTTTTTTTTGATTTTTGGTTATCATATCTATATAAATGAAATCAAATGTCGTTCGTTGATAATCGCAAAACTTAAGAATAAGTTGTTGTCATTAGTATAGATATTTTTTATATGAACTTGCTGATTTTCTTGAGACAAATTCAGTATCAGTAAATTTTTCTTGTGCTTTTTGTATTGTCAATGATAACCAAAACAAAGAAATTATTTTTATAATTTTTATAATTTATTTTATAATTATTTTTATAATTATATAAAAAATTGTTGACAAGATGGTTATTTAAAATAAAAAAAAAAATTGTTTGGTTAATATAATGGTTACTTATAACCAAAAAGAAATATTTCTTACTTTAATTGGTTACGATAACCAAAATAATATATATGCAATGATAATGGTTAAAAATAACCAATATTAAATAAAATGAAAATTTTTTCGTAACCTTTTTATCTGAAATAAAAAAATAACAATTATGTTCAGTCGCTGAGTCTTACGAATTTGTTGGGTTGTGTCATCAACGAATAACCAAAACATGAAAATTATTTTTTATAATTGTTATATCTAACCAAAAAATCTTTTTTGCTGACATTTTTTAGGTTAATATACTGGTTACTTATAACCACAAAAAAAAATTACTGATCACTTTAATTAGTTACGATAACCAAAATAATAAATATGGAATGGTTAAAAGTTTCCATTTAGAAAAAGGTTCAGAGTGTTATTTTGACACCCTTCAACACAAGGGATATGCGTAGACAGTTGCCCAAGGTGGCAAATATCTCAACATATTGATCTTCTATTGGTGTATGACTCGAATGGTGAATCCATAATAAGTTGTTGACATTGAAATCATCAACAGCAATATGGAATTTGAAAGGGACTCAAAGCCGGCGATAGTTGTATCCCCTCCAGCGTTTGTATTTCTATAAAAAAAAAAAAACAAAATAGTACGCCCTGGTTTTGAATTAAACCCAAAGACAGCTAAAGTCAGCATCAAACGTGCTTAAAGATTGCCGGCACTGATACACAACTTCATTATGTAATTGATACCCAGAGAAGTAAAAATCCTGTGGATCAGCACCTGTAATACCTGTGTCCCACATAAGACGAAAACATCCGGTCGATGTAGGCAAATGTGAGCATAGAAAGAGAACAAATTCGCTCTTACGGCGTGTATGTTGCAGAAGTCGATTTTAAATTTACCTATCATATTAACGGGTAAAATTGGAACTTGTCTGTTTTATGACTGCTCAGTGACCAGTGTTATGCATTCGTTACTAAATAGTCCAACAGCAGTGGACACAAAGGAACCAGCGTAATAAAACTAAGATAATGGGGGAGTAAAGGATGAACAAAAGGGTGCACCAATTGCACTGAGAAAAAGAGCCATAAAAGCCGTGATCTGGAAATTTGTTGTGGTAACGTTCTGTTGTACAAACAGATATTTATTTTGACTCGCATTTATAATTAATGTTGCTTTATTGATGGTTTTATTTTTGCTTTGTTATCTTGGCTTCATTATTTGCTTTTAAAACTGTTGTTTTTAATTTTCGACTTCGATGAATACAATGGTTTTCTTGGCTAGAACTTTCCTAAGTCTTGGTCATGACTTAGTGTTCCCCTCACCGATGCTTTCGGGGTATATGTGGCCAGCTGTTCCCGAGGTTTGCACGGGATCTGAAATAGGAAAAACCTTCGAGGTGCAATCAGTGTCCAAATGACTGATAGTAGGGGAACCGGTAGCCTTATGGAGAGTTTCTCAGTTTCTGTGATCGGTTATTAGGTGGTGGCTGTGGTTTGTACCTAATTGCATGGAGGGCGATTTAGTCCGACTTGCTGTTATACTGCAAAAGAAGCTATAAATAATGTGGCGAGAGTTTAGATGGTCTCAAACTTTTAAACAAGCGTTATGTGCATGGTCCTGCGAGTCCTGTACTGCTACATTTTGTATCGTTATGCTCAACGAGGGAGTTGGAAGACACATCGTATTCACTTTGTTGTAAGGTCACAATCACTGAAGTAAATTTGTGGTGCTGATGCCTTTGTATTATGTGGTGAATGAGTTGTGCGACATTTAGATTTTATAGAGATTTTATATGGTATTGTTATAGTTTCTTAAATATTTAAAACAGAAATAAATTGCTATGATAGTATAATAGAGATACTTAAAATATCCTCCCAGAGTAATGTTGTAAAACTAGTTTCAAAATCATTTTTAAGGACTTTTGCATAAATTCTTAAGCTACGAACTCCGGCCTAATTAGTACAAAAAAAAATTAATTAATACATCGGAATTCTTTAGTCGACTTTAAGTCGACTTTAATTAAATAAATTACGAAATAAATTAAAATACCTTAAGTTTTAATGAAGTGATAATCTTTTAAAGAGTAATCAAACTCCACAAACTGTTGCTTTAAAAGAAAAAAATGCTCATCATTTATGTTTTTTTTTTTTTTTTTTTTTTGATTTCAGTCAACTTTATTATAAAACATATTGTATAGAAATCTCGGTAACATGTAATATTTTATGACAGCCATATGATCATATGAATAAAGAAAATCCACCAACATAACATGAATTAAGTATGAAAATAAATGGTCACAACAGGAAGTCAACTGCATTATCGACCACTACCACTAGCAGCAGCAGCAACAACACTCATACATACATAATATAGATTGTCCCAACTTATTAAACAACCATTATTGAAAGAAAAAAAATTTAAATTATATATATATATATATATAATATAGATGTACAGGGTGTTTTTTAAAAGAGGTATAGAACTTTAAGTTGGCATTACTTTTCAAAATGGTGACCGACTTAACAGCTCAAGTCAAGTGATTTATTCTCAGTTTGTTTTGGCAATTCATCATGAATAGACTCACGCCTGAAAAACGCTTTTAAATAGTGCAATATTGCCCAAAACGAGATTATCGTTGTTCCCGATTTTTATAAGCAAATTTTGTTTAGCGATGAAGCGCACTTCTGGTTGCATACGTCAACAAACAAAACTGCCGCATTTGGAGTGAAGGTAATCCTCAAGTGTATGTCGAAACGCCGTTACATCTAGAAAAACTGACTGTTTGGTGCTCTTTATGGGCTGATGGAATCATTGGTCCGTACTGTTTCAAAAACGATGGTGGCCAGAACGTTACAGTCAATGGTGATTGGTATAGAGCCATGATTACTAACTTTTTCATTCATGAATTTAATAACCATGATGTCCAGGAGATGTGGTTTAAACAAGACGGCGCAACATATCACACAGCTCGTGCCACAATAGATTTATTGAAAGACACGTTTGGTGACCGCCTAATTTCACGTTTTGGACCTGTGAATTGGCCTCCAAGATCTTGAGATTTAACAACGGTAGACTACTTTCTGTGGAGCTATGTAAAGTCATTGGTCTTTGCGGATAAGCCACAAACGCTTGACCATTTGGAAGACAACATTCGCCGTGTTATTGCCGATATACGGCCACAAATGTTGGAAAAAGTCATCGAAAATTGGACGTCCAGATTAGACTATATTCGCCGTGTAATTGCCGATATACGGCCACAAATGTTGGAAAAAGTCATTGAAAATTGGACGTCCAGATTTGACTACATCCGCGCCAGCCGTGGCGGTCATATGCCAGAAATCATATTTAAAATGTAATACCACAAGATTATCTTTCGGATAAATAAATTTCATGTCAATCGAATAATTCAGCGTTGTTTTATTGCAACTTATAGTTCTATACCTCTATAAAAAACACCCTTTACATACGTAGTATCGTATGCAGGCAAGCCAACGAACCTAGAGCATTGTCCACTGTGGCAAAATACTATGTGCATACAAATACAAAACTCCCTAGCATATGCAATTGAGCACTAGTAAATATGTTAAAAAGTTAATTCATTACACATCATTGCATAAGACCATGCCATGTGTATGAGAAATAAATTTCTTTTCTTGTTTGTTTTATATTTGCAACCCATTTGCATTCGTATGTGTAGGTATTTGTGTTATTTTTTTCTCTCTTTTCCTTTTTTAATTTTGTGTATTAAATGGTTGGATATTTTAACACCTATAACTATTATGCATTGGTATTGAAGCTAGTCCAAGAATCATTTTATAAAACAGGACATTCACTTTAGAGGTGGGGGAAGGGTAAAATAGAAGAAAAAAAAAACAAGAAATAAATTAAAAGAAACATGATTTTAAATATAAAAAATACTGCCAGTCATAAATTAAGTTTCGATTTACCACGTTAAGTGTAGTGTTCACAATTTTTTTCCCCACTCCGCTGTAATGTGGTCTGGTTGGTTAGTAATAGAAAAAAAAGCAAAAGAAGAAAACGCCAACAACTTTAGAGTATAAAAAACTCTTAAACATACAAGTGTTTAATTATGTGTAAAAAATAAAAGCATACTTTAAGGTAAAATATATTAAATGTTAATAGAGCATAAGCTAAGGAGCAAGAATTTATAGTAAAATTTTTATATTAAATATTTTACAATAATCAATAAAAAAATATAATAAATGAAAAAGGTGGCAAAAAAAAAAAAAGAAATGAAACTAAAACCAATATAATTATTGGCAATTAATACCTTAGCTTTAGCTACAATTACCATTAATTTGTATTTGCATTTTTGCTGCAGTATAATATAAGAAAATATGGTCTAATTTTATTAACATTTGTGTTGGTGTTAAGGTGTGGTCTACTAATAGAGTAAAAAAAAAATTAAATAAAAATACTACCAACACTTCAATTAAATGTTATTTGCATTGAAAATTAACATAATTGCCCAGCAATATCTAAAAGTATCTCTCATAAGCTAGACATCGACAAAAAAAAAATAAAAAACAGCACAAAACAGAAAAGAAAATTAAACATTGCTACTAAGCATAGTGTAAGAAAAAAACGGAATGTCCAGGAAATTGTATTAATTACTAAATAGTTCTAGAAAAATAACTACAGATAAAAATTATGCAAAGGAAAGAAAAAATAATGTATTAAATGCTGTCACATAAAATGTTTAAACAGTTAAATGTTTTCTTTTTTAACGAAAACTCATTATTGTGAAGTATACTTTAAGGCTGATGTAAAAAGAAAAACTTATGGTGTGATATAGGGGATGGTGAAATTTAAAAAGAAAGTAGTGCAATGAAAAGATGTAAAAGAACGCAAAACAAAACTAATCGAAACCACACAAAGAAATTCGATCATTTCGTTTGTGCTCTCAAACATTTCGTAAGATTTTTACACCCTTCACCTCAGGTAGAAAGGATATATATAATTTTCTGTAATTTCTACAATATTAATTTCCGACCCCATAAAGTATATATATTCTAGATCCTTATAAATAGAGAAGTTGATTTAGCGATGTCTGTCTGTGTGCGGGTTGAAATCAACTTTGGCAAGGCATCCGAAGAAATACAAAAAATTTAAGCACACCAATCAGCCAGGTATAGTTTCGAAAATTTCGCTAATGACATTCAGAAACATCAAAACATCGAGGCAGCGGGGAAAAAACCACGCCCACCTATATTTTTTTAAACATTTTTTCATGTTGTTTTTATTGTTTTTTCAGTTGTGATGATGATTCTATTTTGCTTTTTTTGTTTAATTAAATATTAAACCGCATGCAGTGCACACAGATCTCGGGGGATCAATAACCACCTGCGAGGGACGATTTTTGTTTGTTTGTGGTTGCTAGGATTTTTCTGCTTTGATTTGTATTAAAGGCCTTTATAGAAAGCAATACACATAGAGGTAGCCAATGGACAAACAGGATGCCCAGAGGAGCAGTTAAAAGGCACATAGGGGGCCAATATGAGAATTTTTTCAATGATTTTTTTTTTGCTTTAGCCTGACCATTCTAAATCAATAAACTAAATTAAAAAAAAAATGTAAAAAAAAATTCAAAACCACATTAAAAAATTATTTGTACGGAAATATTTTCAAATAAAATTTTTCAAAAAATTATCAAAAAATTTTCAAAAAAATTTTTCAATAAATTTTCAAACAAATTTTCAAAAAAAAAAAATTAAAAAAACATTTTTGCAAAAATTTTTAACTAATTTAAAAATATTAAAAAAAAATTTCTATATTTCTACGAAAATGAAAATTATGAGTATAACATAACATATTTTTAATATTAAGAATATATGTATATAGAGTAACATATTTTTTTAAATGCGTTTGATTCTTAAATGAATATGATCTCTATTTTAAACCCAATTCACCTGGATGCATTAAACACATAGACAACAACAACAGGATACCGATTACAAAGTGACAAAAATTGGTTCCGAGGTGTTGGTGTCAGCTTCACTTTCAAGTTGGGAATATATTTAATAATTTTTAGAATTGTTTTCTTGAAACTTCGTTGGGCTCTGATGAGGGTAGAGTATGTATGGGGAAAATGTGGTGCAGCTATATGAACTCCATCCCGAAGTAATGACAGGAAGGTACTGGGGTGGTGGTATATATAATCCCCTTATAACACGGTACTCTTACAACGCATTTTCATATCAAGCGATTTCAAAACCTCTTACAATGCGGGTATTTCCCCATATAACGCGGGGATTTTCACTTTATATTTCTATACTATAAAATCTAATAATATGATAAGTAATTTGTACATTGTGTTGCTATAAAATTAAATTATTTTATTAAATTTGTGTTCCCAGTTTTTGTATAGTAAAAAAAAAACTAGTTATTCGAGAATACTCGTATAACGCGCTTTCCGGAACCAAATCACTGTGTTATAAGGGGGATGACTGTATCTATATTCCCTATTTTGTCTATAAAAAATTATTTCTTAACGAAAATTTTATGTTTTTAGTTTTTGGAAAGGCATATTAAATGAGATAATTTAAAATAAAATATATAGAAAATTTTGATCCTTGAGTCTTCTGAGTTTAACCAATTTTATATATGCAAGACTTTTGAGCGTATCAGCAGTATATATATGTCCATATTATGTTCAAAATATTTATTGTGTCACTGCAGTACACAATTGCTTTTTATATATGTATTTGTCCAGCAATAGTTGAAGGAAATGATGAAAGGATTCGATTTGTTAAGTAATCATTCATTAATGCTTTCGATTCAGTATCTTAGACAACTTTCTGTCTTAAACCTATGACACCATTCATAATGTCTTCTCGTTTTAAACCAGACTGAAGTTGAAAATATAAATTTTAAAACGAGAAAATTGTTACAATGCGAATAGAGAAACAAAATTAATTTTCAGGAGGTGAAAGATATCCTGGCTTATTTTGTGACACCAATGCATATTTCTTCAATCGTTATAGCTTAAGTCAGAGGAACATTTACATAATGGAAAGAATTTTGAAATACTTAAAAAGTGCATTTTAGATCTTTTTAAAAACGAAAAAACACAAAACTTAAAAAAAATTTGTATGGTTAAATTTTTGATAATTTCTTAGTATTTAAAAAAAAAAATCATGCTTTTAAACTCACATCCTTTATATAAAATTTGTCATATTAATTATTTAATTAAAAAAATAACAATAATTATAAATACGCAAGTAATATAAAATAAAAGAATAAATATATATCAACCCCGTTAAAGTAATTGAACAAAATTAAAACTCATTATTAATTCGCTTACCATCAAAATAATAAAAAATATTAAGTTCAAATGCCCCTTGCAACAAAATATAAATTTTGTAAGTTAAACAATTGTCAACCCTTTAGAAAAGCGATTGACCGTAACACGTTTTTGTAACAAAAAATATACAGCACTCAAACTCATTTCCCTCCCACCATATATATTTGTTTAATATTACTTTTTTCACCTCTTTTTCCCAATTCCATCCCCATTGTTATGTGCAAAATTTTTGTAAATGTTTTATATTTTTTTTGCAATATTTCATAACGCCAAAAAGTATGCACCATGTTAATGGTAAAATGCATTTTTGTAACACACCCTTTGGAAAAGCCTATACTAATACGAGTATGCAGAGAAATGAGATTCTACCATACGCATACTTTGCTGAACAGTGTTAAAATTAATGAAAAAGTAAAATAGAGCAAAAAAATTAAATAATAATAAAAGTAGACGAGTTAAGCAAATAATGTTTTAAGCAGATTTTTTAGGTTATTTTTCTTCGCTGCTTTTATTTTGTGAACAAAAAAAAAAATAAATAAAAAATTATGTTCAATGAAAAAATTGTATGTCGCTCTTTTCATAGAGTACCAAGGGGGTTGAATTTTAAGACCTTTTTTTTGGACAGAAAAGGACATCAGCAGGAGTATGAAGCAATCAAAAAATAATACAAAATAAAAGTAAAAGTTGACCGCGTTGCAAAATATTATTTCCGAGCGCATTTTTTTTTTATTTTTTTTTTTACTGGCGTTCAACGGCTTCCATGTATCATTTTGTATGTCCACATGTGGCCAGTGCAACATACGCTTCTTTTTTATCGTTTCAGCTGGGTGTAAAGAAAAAAAATATTTTTGGAGGTTCCTTTTATAGAAAGTTTTGTGTTGTTTTTTGTTTTTTTTTTTTGCATATTTTTGTAATGTAATTTTGTTTCAGTTCAAAGATGTAGCAAGAGTTTAAACATCATTAATAAGTGAAGCAGAATGTCTTTATAAAATTAAATATAAAAGATTGCATATTTCTAGGAGACTTTTAATAAGATTATTTGGATTTTAAGAGGTAAAGTAATAAATGAAATCTGCTTGTAAAAAAGAAAATTAAATAATATTTTGTTTAAGTAAAGAATAATTATTATCTTCGGAAAACAATATTCAGAAGCAATAAGAAATTTTTTTCAGGAACATAAAATTAAACTGTGGTTGTATTGCTGTTAGATTTCATTTCGTAAATTTAATAATACTAGAAATGGTTTTTAAAGATTAAAATTTAAGCAGTTAATTATTAATTTTGTTCTTTAAATTTAATCAAAAAGAATGAAGGAAGAAAACCTCGAAAGGGATGTTGCAGTTTTTAAACATAATTTAACACAAATCTAAACATATAATAAAATAGAACCTCATTTGCTGTCAGTCAGTTAGTGTGTCGTTCATTTTTTTGTGTTCGCATCACGTAAAAACAACCGAATGGATTTTAACAAAATTTTGTGAAGAGGTACCTTGGTATTCTGATTCCACTATAGAATACTTTTTTTCCGCACACAATATCTTATTTTCAAGGGAAAGCGGAGTAAAAGCAGTGAAAGTACGCCGATTCTTTCACCGATTCATAGGTACTGCATACTTTAAAATATATCTTTCATTTTTGAAAGCGGTATTTTGTAAGCAATGTTGTGCAACAGATGGCGCTGTTTTAAAATAATGAGTTATTCATTTCCTGTCTGTCTTCAAAAGAGCTTTACAAAAATTTTTAGATTTTTAGAATTTTATATAAATTTTAGAATTTTATCTAAGGATGTAAAAAATACATATAAAATGTACTATATATTAGACACAATAATCTATAAATTTTTTTTTTTACTGATAACCTTCAAAACTATTAGGCAGATAGCAAGATAATATTAGAGGCTTGAAGAGAATTTCAATGCAGATGTTTGGATTTTTTCACTAAACAAATCGGAGAACCGCCCTTCGTTTTAGGCTTATATATGTACGAAAAAAATATTTAGCAATTTGGCAAAATGGTTTATCCCGAGAACCAGAGTCAATTAAAAAATGTAACATTTATAACATATGTAACCTAATTTTATATTGCTATTTTATTTATTGTTATTAATACAATTTATAAAAAATTTAAATACTGGAATGAAAAAAGTATGAAGTATTTTTATGAAGCGCCTGAAAATATGCAATATTTTTAGAAATATTGAAGAAGCAGTTTAAATATAATTTTTTTTTTAATATTTAGCTTCGTACTAATTTGAGTTTACATTTATATAAAAAAATAATTAACCCCAAAAATTGTGTTGAACTGTTATTTAAAGTGCAATGAAAGATAGAAGATCACTCCAGTCTTTTTAAATTTGTATATGGAAATAATATTAATAATAATATTAATAATAATAATAATAATAATAATAATAATAATAATAATAATAATTTTTGTAACATATAATTGTGATTTGTTTTAAATGTATTTACCACTTAATTTGTATACTAATTGCTTTAAACCTAAAAACAGCCTTAAAAAGGCAATTTTATAAACCCTAAAAGTATGCTCCGTTATTATATATTGAAATCAAAAAGGTTTCGGCTTTTGTTTGGAAAGTGCTTAAATAATCTCTAAAGTTATTTATGGAATTTAAAGTCAATTTAAGAAAAGAATCCCTTTAGAAAAAATTTAAACTAAATAAATTTTTAAAAGTTTAATGCCTTTTTTGCATCCAGAGTTTATATTTAAATACCCTAAAAAGTACGCAATATCTTTTCCCGATATAATGGTACTGTATACATTAGGGCATCTTTTACTTATGAAAGCGGTTGCGTAACAGGTGGCGAAATTTTAAAATAATGACAAAATATGAATTACTTACTGCTAAATAGCCATTTGAATAAAATTTGTATTTGATTTATATTTTTAATTTGTGGAATTACATTGCTTTACAGAGCTTTACAATAATTTTTAGAATTTTAGAATTTTATATAAATTTTAAAATTCTATTCAGGGATGGTGACCTTGCAGCACTAAAAATGTAAGAGTCTTAAAATTTGGTGTGGTTTACTTTCAAAGCAAAATCGAACAGTATGCATACAACGTTTGGGCACAGCTAGTATAATATACACAAAGAGAAAAAAAAATTTTGTATAAATTTTGTCAAAAATGTTTTGTAAAAATTTTATTGAAAATTAAAATTTTTTTCTGAAATTTTGTTGAAAATTTTTTGTAAAACTTAGTTAAACTTTAAAAAAAAAAAATTATCGATTTTTTTGTTAAAATTTTATCGAAAAATTTTACCGAATTTTTTTTTGTAAAAAATTTATTGTAATTTTTTTTGAAAAAATTTTATTGTAATTTTTTCTGAAAAAATTTTATCGATTTTTTTTTAAATTTTATCGAATTTTTTTTGAAAAAATTTTATCGATTATTTTTTGTAAAAATGTTATCGAAAATTTTTTTAAAAAGTTTTATTGAACATATTTTGTTTTTTTGTGAATTTTTGGATTTTAATTAAATATTAAGTTTTGATCTAAATAAAAATTTTTGGGGAAAATTTAAACTTTTAGATGAAATTTTGATGAAAATGTGATGCCCTAGTGAAATTTCGATTGCTTGATGAAATTCTGATTTCATGCTAAACTAGAGTTTTTTTTAAATTTTCGGTTTTAAAAAAACAATAACAAAATTCAAAAAAAAAAACTAAAATATGTAAAAAGCATAACGAAATTATGAGGCACTCGCCTTTTTTAACCACAGCACCGCTATCATTTATGGTCCAATGGGGCTGAATTGCATTAGCGACGTTTTCGAAACTATGCCTGTCAGATTGGTGTGCTTAAATTTTCTCTGCCTTTTCTAGGTGCCTTGGCGAAATCCGTTTCAACCCGAACACGGACAAACGGACATCGCTTAATTAATTTCTCAATATATAAGGATCGAGAATATATATACTTAAATGATTATTATAGAAATTACACTTGACTTAACAAACTTATATACATCCTTTCCATCTGCGCTGAAGGGTATAATAATGTAATATGGAAACATACAAATGTAAAGCATACTTTTAGGAGGCCACATAATTCAATCAATAGCTGTAAAAGCACTACCGCCATCAAAAAATTTACACAAGTACATTTATATGCTGCCAATAAAATATGATGGCATTAATTACAAGTTTTATTTTATTTTTTGCCCAAATTAAACAGAAAATATTACTGAACAAGCGAAAGGAAAAAACAAAACACCAGATAAAACAATAAATTTTGGTATTAACGTCAAAATTGAAATCACAGACAGAGCGAAAAAAAAGTCGCATAAAACGAAAATGCAAAAATTTATACACAAAACTTGACACAAAGAAAAAAAGCAACAAATGTTAAACAAAATAAAAAAAAATATATTTTTATGTATTTTGGAAATAAAATTGACCATCAAACATGGCTTAACAATCCAACCACCCAGCACTTATACAGCCGGTCAAAAAGGGGGGAAATAAAACAAGCGCAAGTAGAAACACTAAAAGGACGAATGGTCTAAAGAACGCAGCAGCAGTAGCAGCAACAACAAGAACAACAACATTAACATCAATATAAGCTTTTACTTTTATTTTGAAAAGTAAAAAAAATTTTACACACATAAAAAAATGGGCCAAAAACGAACAAAACTTACAAACAATATTTTTTTTTTAACCAAGAGAGGTGGCAAAATATATTTTTATTATACCTACAATAATGAAATGTCTGTTAAAAAAAATATTTCATTCATAATTTTTGTTGGTCTTTTTAGGTCATGGTTTCAAATGACCACTGAACACAGAGCCTCCTCCTTTAAGCACAAAAAGTAGCCGAAAAATACAAATGTCCATCAAGGACTACTCCTTCCTTGTGAACACATTTTTTAATTATTTTCCTGTGTCCAACACTCAAAATGACCATTAAAAAAAGTATCACAATGTTTGACCATTCGCCCGTCGTTGTCTTTAGTACATTACATTACGAAAACTCGCTGACCAGTGACTAGGCAGTCAGAAAGTCACAGTTGGTATTTGTGTTTAAAAAGCAGCAGGAAAAAAAAATACTAAATGAAAAAATGTGAAAAAAAGGAAAAAATAAAATAAAACTTTTTCATCCTCTTCTCAATATCCCCCCCCACTCCGAACGAAGGCAAACAATATAAAAAATTATGTAGAAAAAAAGAAAAAAAAGCAAGGAAAAAAATTGGGAAAAAATATAAAAAAGAAACTATAAAAATTGCTGAAATCCCTCTGAAAATAAATACAGTAAGAACAAAAAACAAAAAAAAGAAAAATCCTTGCTTGTGAACAATAGGGAAACATTTTCCACGGAAGGTTTAAAAGAAATGTTGTGAAATAAAATGAGGAAACAAATTCCACTTCAAAAAGGTATGGGTAAAGTATTGGTCAATACTTGTGTATAATTTTTATTTCGTGCTGTATATTTGCCACCATGGCTGTTGTTGTTCGTCAAAAAAGGACACCAAGCAGTCAAAGAGAGGGTGGGTTTCATTTCATTTTATTTTATTTCATTTATTTTTGTTTTGTTTTCAATTCTTTTTTTTTTTTTTTGGTTTTTGTTCCGTCTCTAGTCAATACTTTCGTGCGTGTTAAACATTTTTTCCTACATTTTATGCTTGATGGTTGGGTGTCAAGGTGGTTGACATTGTCTGCTGTTCTGCTTTTTCTTATTGTGAGGTGGGGAGAGTAGAAGAAGAAATTTTCCAAAGCATGATAATGTAAATTCGACTGCTGCACTTTTAAGTGGCTACTGGTGTATAATAGAATTTGAAATAAAGTTACGTTTATACGCATAATTTTAATATTTCAGCAATTATTTGATAAGACTTTTGAAAGTTTAAACTAAAAGTGCAAGATGTGGTTAAAAAAAGCTATGTTTTACAAACCTAAAAGGACTATAGCCAGCTAAGGCTATAGACGTTTTCAGTAATATGGCTCAATGGGACATGTTAATAACATAAATTAACCTCATGACGACTAATTCATGTCAATGTACACTGGTCGTCAAAAAACAAAAAAAAAAAAAAAATCGGAAGCTAGAATCTTGTTATGTGATTTTCATGGACTTTTATGTGCTGAATCTAAATCAATTCAAAGATTTTTTCTATCACATATTTCAATAAACTACTGATAATGGAACGTTAAAAACGTATTTATTATGATAACAATGGTCGGCAAAAAAAAAAAAAAAAACAAAGTCAGGAGCATAAACTTTGTTACGTGTATTTTGTGTGCTGAATCCAAATCTGTTTACAGATATTTTCATCACGTCTAGTTCTTGCGATATTCTTTATTAAATAGAATAAAAATATTAAAATATTAGATATAGAGTTATTCCGTTAACAATGGTCGGCAAAAAAGACAAATCCGGGAGCAAGAACTTTTTTATGTTACATTAATGTACTTTTCTTTACAGATTGATGCTATCACGTCTAGTTGTCGAGATATTCTTATTTAAATAAAATACTGATATTAAAATATTTAATAAGCTTAATGATTGTCGAAGTAGTTACCTGCACTTAATTGTGAATAAAATCAACATTTGTGCATTGATTTTCATGATTTATGGCTTATTTTATTCCTAGTATACCTAGATTTCCAAATAAGGACAAAAGTGTAAAATAGTTGTCGATTCAAGTTTTTTTACAAGTTTTTTAAAACAAAAAAAAATATATTTTTTCATTAAAAATAATTTTATCCGCCAATAATTTCTGAATATCTCCGAAACAATTAAAAAAAATTTTTTTCATTAAAAATATTTTTTTTTCGCCTTCAATTTCTGATTAACTCCAATTAACCAATTAAAAACAAAAAAAAATTATGTAAAGTTGACTTAAAGGTAATTCTATCCCTATCTATTCAATTATTAAAATCGAACAATCCATTAAAGAGTTATTTAGAAATAGGTTAGCGTGGTCGCCTTGTTTAGGGGGAAAAATTAGCCAAACCCATAAAAAACAACATTTTTATGTGATAGGTGAAAACTGAAAGTCGATTTGAATCTAACGAGTTGAGATCACTATATTCCACATATTTATGTTCAGGAAGCAATTTTTTTTTGCAGACCAGTGTTATTGGTATCCAACCTGAGACATGCTTTTTGACATAAATATAATAGATAAATTCTATCATGTTGAAAAAGGGTCACACCAGGAAATATGCTATTTATTTAATTTATAGAAGTGTCCTAAAAGTAGGCAATGATTTTCTTTATTTTATAGTATCTACTTTCTTATTACTTTTAAGCAATATTTCCTATTTTTCTTAGTTTAAATAAATGTTTTTTTTAATAAAAAAAAAAAAATTAATTCGATAATAATTATCGGATCAAATTGATGCTGGCCTAAAAAAAATTTCATCACATTTCTTGTGACTCAAAATATTAACAATCAAGCCTATGTGAGTGCAATGCTTAACTTAAAAATACTAGCTGAGCCGCCACTTCGTCAGCGTCCTTGCAATATTTTGTTTGATTTTGCTTTGAAAGCAATTCACACCAAAGACCCTTACAAAGGATAACTGTGTTACTTCCTTTAGAAAGGGATAGTAGTAGATTAGATAGACGGTTAGTGTGCTAGTAAAGCTTCGCTTATGGCAACTCTGCAATTGCACTTTGTGATTATTTTCGCCGGCGTTTTAGTTCTATGTGGTATATACCGGCAAAGGTGTTTTTAGTTCCGCCTTAAACTATGCTGCGAAATAGTTTATGTATTTTTTTTTTTACTTTATAAAAAATAAAGTATTCATATCCGGTAAGGTTAACTGCGCACTTTCGCTGTTTTTTCTCCACTTTCTCTTTGAAGTAAGATATTTTTGCGGAAAAAAATTATCCTATATTGGAATCAGGATACTCAGGTATCTTCTCACAAAATTTGGTTAAAATTCATCCACTAGTTTTTACGTGATGAGAACGTAAATGAAAAGTAGACAGACAGTCTAGGAAATGAGTTACTATACATTAAAAGTTTGCATATAATAAATTTAGTACATTTTGAAGTTTCTGTCATGAGTAAGATTTTTATTAATTTTATACGATTAATGTTTCTCAATCTAGATAAGCAAGATGCCTAAGAAAACATATATTTTTTAATTAAAATAATAATTTATAATTTTAAATACTCTTAAAAAAATGTATGTAATATGAAAAAATAATCAGCCTCAATAAATTTAACTAACTATTTAAATAGAAATAATTTCTAATAGTGTATCCTAAAAGTAGGTAATATTTTTTAAAGGCTATTAATCACCCTTTCACAGTTTTTTATTACACAAAATTCAAAAGTTAAACTAAAGCCTTTATAATGTTTGTTTTTTTTATTTCTCCTTTAATAATAAAATCCAAAATCTACATCTGATATATTATCAATCCCATTGAAATATTTAAACTCCTACTGGCTCTATCTATAAGCCTGATGGATTAAAGAACTAGTATGATCACAGTAAAATTCGAATTTTTAAAATATAAAATAAACTCAATTTTTTGCTGCTTTAGCATAAGTTATTTCTTCTTCTTCGACTGCATATTTATGTACATCACAACGAAACTCGCCCCAAGGTATGCTGTACAAAATTAAAACAAACAAACAAACAAACAAAACGTGGTGCTGTTAATTTTAAAAAAGAAAATAACAACAAATTGCGTTAAGTTGTGTTGGATTAAACTTTTTTGGGCTTATTTTGTTTTTTGAAAAAACGATAGGAGTGTTTGTCGCTTAAGTGCTGCAATTGCCATTTTGTTTGTACAATTGCTTCCACATTTCAGCCATTTCCATCCATGCATTTTCTTTACAACTGCATCATCATTTATAATTCATACACTATCGCAAATTTCTTATTTTTGCATTGTTTTTTGCTAAAAAAATAAAATTAAACTCAGGTTTTGTTATATTATTTCTACAGCAGCCTCCTATAAATAGGCTTTAGTTTTTTCTTTATCTCTTTATCGTAATGCTGTCGTTGTTTTGGTTTTTTATTTTATTTTTTGTACATCTCCATATATGCGCAGCTTTTTTTATATGTGCAAGTATTTTTCTACACATATGAACATGTGTGTGTATGTATGTTTGGGTACATGTGAGTCTGTAAATTTGTAGAAAAAGGAAACGTAAAAGTATTTGTTGTGCTGACTTGTGCTTATGCTTCGTCGTTGCTGATTGGTAGTGTTCCTATTCGCTTTTTGTATATTTTTGTTGTTTTGTTTTTGTTTTTTTTTTTAGTACACAGCGAGTGAAGCGTAGTGAAATTTACCACATCATATGTGAGCGTCATACTAACTAAGTTTAAGGTATGAGTACAGGAACATAAGGACACATGGTTAATTTTATTTGTAGGTTTTATCTTTTAGTTTTTATAGATTAAGTTTCTTTTATTTAGTAACATATAATTTAGTTTTTTATTTTGATATACATATGTAGCATTAATTCGAAAAGTAGTTTTTTACATAAAAATTTTCTAAAAACAATTATCATTTCTCTAACAAAATTAATCTTGATATTCATTAAGTTTTATATGAATAATGTGCAAATATATATTTATGTAATTAAAATAATACTTTAGAGTTTTAAGTTCTCTTTTAAGAAAATGTATGTTGGCAAACTTTGTTATTTGAGAAATAAGCAGTTTCAATATATTTAACTAACTAACACTCAGCTTTCTCCTAAATGTAGACAGCATAATGAATTTAACACAACATCCTAAAACTATGCTTCAATTATTGTTTTTAGAAAAGAAATGCTAAAAAGTAGGTATTATATCAAGGATTTCACAAACTATATTATTACTTGATAAAGCTGCATACAATTGCCTTGACTTCTCTTTCCCACAATAATTGTTATACACAAATTTAAATTTTTAAAACACTAACAAGGGCATATGTATATGTATACAATTATCATGGTTTGCATTTAATTTTAACAATAAAAGGCAATTCAATTAACCTCATTAAAAAGTAACAACTTTTCGCAAAAGAAACTTAAACCTGCCTGTCTTTTCTTTACTTTACTCTACACATGCTAAATTTTTAACAATCATTTAGTTTTTAGACAAAAAAAAAAAAAAAAAAAAAGAAACGAAACGAAACGAACAAAATTTTACTAACAATTGTAGAATTATAGAGTGCAGAGAGAGTGCAGACAATCCTAGACGATTGACGGGCGACATGCTATTATCCTTTCAATCTAATTAACAATATGTCTAAGGTAAGTAACAAAACAAATTTTCTTAAATATATATGTATGTACACAGGCAAGAATATATAGCCAAGAAAAGACGACAGTAGTGAAATTAGAAGAAAGAAGTGAACAGTGATAAAAATCAATATTTAAATGAGTTGTGGCATACAAAAAAAAGGTTTGCAGCAAAAGCTAAAGCTCATTACTTTCATATAAAATACTGATCAACTCTCCTAAAAGTGAATTATATTATATTTTTGAGGTTTTATTTCAAGTACCAGCTGTGCTCGCACACGTTCTGTCAATATTTTTTCGATTTTTGAAGGTAATAAACGTCAAATTTAAATACTCTTACATATTTACTTTATATAAAGGTACCCATCTCTGTATAAAATTCTAAAATTCAAAATTATTGTAAAGCTCTGTAAAAGATGGACAGTAAATGAGTTACTCATTATTTTAAAACAGCGCCATCTGCTGCGCAAAATTGCTCACAATATACTCTTTTCAAAAATAAAATATGCCTTAAAGTATGCAGTACCTTTAAATCGGTAAAAACAAACGGCGTACTTTCACTGCTTTCTTTAGGAAATAAGATATTTTTGGGGAAAACAGGTATCCTATATTGGAATCAGGATACTAAGGTACCTCCTCACAAAATATTGTTAAAATCCATCCATTAGTTTTTACGTGGTGCGAACACGTAAGAAGAAAAAGAGGGACAGACAGTAAATGAGTTACTGTTTGATTATATGAATAGATTATATTAATTAATTTAAATATGGAAAATTGCTTTCTTAATTTGCTTGATGTTATAGTGCTAAAAAATAATTTAAATTACGTTTCTGTTTTAAGTTGATGGTCTATGCAGCAAGATGTGATAATTCATATGTAATTTCATCCTAAAAGTATACTTTATCCTAAAAGTATATATTTTAGCCTAAAAGTATACTATATATCATATCATATCATATCATATCTATATATATATATATATATATATATATATATATATATATATATATATATATATATATATATATAAATCATAAAATATATTTGGTTGTATGTTTGTTTGCCGAAAAACTATAGTTGCCAACATCAGTGAACCATTCTTTCTAAAATTTTCAGTTTGTTACTAGATATACGGTTAGTAAAATATGGTATTTATTTTTTTGGATATTCGACGTAGGCGTGGCGCCTTCCATACAAAATAAATATTTATCATCGTGTAGCTAGGTAACAGTAATAGGTAGCGCCTTGATATTTTGCACCCGTAACATCTATTTTAACATACATAGTCTAGAGAAAGATTGAATAGTGGGCGTGGTACCTTCCATACAAAGTGAATAATTATATTCCATATATAGAGAGCCGAATTAGACAGCACCTAGAGAGCTGAATTAGGTAGCACCTTGGAATTTCGCACCAGTAATCCGCATATTAACGTACATAGCCAAGCTAAACACAGGCTGAATTGGAATAGTGGGCGTGGTACTTCCATACAAAGTGAAAAATTATTATAGTGTTCCTGGCTAACTATAATAGAGAATATTAAATCTTTGCACTAGTAACTCCTATGCTAATGCGCATAGTCTACCCAAATACAGAAATAATTGGGACAGTGGGCGTGGTACCTCTCAAAGAAAGTAAAAAATTATTATCCCGTATCTAGAGAACTGTATTGTAATATTAACTTACTGTACTGTACTATTAACTTACATAGTTTAGCTAAACACAGACTGAATTGGAATAGTGGGCGTGGTACCTCCAATACAAAGTGAAAAATTATTCTCGTGTTCCTGGCGAACTACAATAGATAGCGCCTCCTCGAAACTCTGCATGAGTAACCCCAGTGTACATGCGTAAAATCTACCAAAATACAGAATGAATAGGGACGGTGGGTGTGGTATCTCCCATACAAAGTGAAAATTTATTATCGTCTACCTTAAGAACTACAATAGGTAGAGTCTTGAAACTTTGCGCAAATAACCCTGAAAGTAATGTGCATTTTCTAGCCAAATACAGACGGGATTAGGATAGAGGAGGTGGTACGTCCTACAAAAACTAAAAAATTATCGTGTTAATATGCATAGTCTAGCAAAAATCAGATTGGATGAAAAAAGTAGCCGTCGTACCTTGTATATGGACTAAAACATTTTCGATGTGAGAAAAGCGTGCGTTTTCAAGTTCAATATTAGCCATAATTTTCTTCCAAGTGTTATTGTAGTTTTTTGTGGATAGGAGCAGCGAAGCGCACCGGGATAGCTAGTATTATATACATACATAAATTGTATACATCAGTTATTGTATGCAGCATAGTCGTATTAATTTTTTTTTGTTAATTAAGATTTATACCTCAACCTTGAAATAATTTATAAACACATTAAAAGAGGGATATCTTTTAAAGGGTAAAGCGCTATAAACCAGTCTTTGTGATAGAAGTTCTTCAATTACATCCTAAAAGTATGCTCTAATTTTTCTATTATGAAAAAAATCAGTTATTCTCTTCTTAAACCTACATAGCCCTAATGACAGGAAATTTACCTCTTGACTAATGTAGTGAACCTAAAAATTAATTAAACTTTCATATATAAATGTATAATAACTTGACTTTTATGTTAAATAAAAATGAAAGGCTCACAGTTGCATGCAGGTGTCATTTAAATAATAAAGTATTTTGTTAAAAAAATAATTAAAAAGAAATGAAATGAAATAACTAATAGAAATTAGAACACCCTAGCATTTGATAAGAAAAATAGTTAAATGAAAAAATATTATAAATGATTATTTAACTTTCAATTGCATAGAGGGAGGCAAGTAAAGTGAAGCATAAAATAAGGCGTATAAAATATAAGTTCATGGAATTTTTATTCCTTCATTTATTTATTTTCTGTTAAAGCAACACATATTAATTTGTTGTAAGAAAATAAATGTTGTCGTTATATGTGCTGTTGTTGTTATTGTTGTAGCTGTGAGTATTATAGTAGTTCTGACACATGATAATTGTGTTAACCATTCATTGTACATTTACATAACAGCAAAAACAATGGCAACACATTTTGCCATAAAACCGTAGCAAGTTTGTTGCAACTTAATGCACAAACTTAGGCTGTATATATGTATAAACTAAAATTTGTTTATTTGTATGAGTGTAAAATATAGTTTAGTTATAATTAAAATAAATTTTCAATGCAGTCATGTTTTTAGTTTTTAGTTTTCTTTTTTTTTTGTTTTGTTGTTATTCTTATTTTAAAACTACAACCCTTTTTCTCTCTACATTTTACTTCTTTAACATCTAACGTCTTGTTTGCCTCTACATGTAATTACTTTTCCACCAAATTCTACTCTATGCCATAGTTTCAACTACTTTAAGTGCAGAGAGTTTTTATCGTTGTTGTTGTTTTAAAATGTCCATGTACATGTTGTATTCGTAATCAGACTGCCAAATACAATAAATGCAACTATTCATTTATGTCAACAATAATGACATTTATACATTGGCTTCTTTAGCTTTATGGATTTAAAAGAATACGACTACAATACATGTAATGAACCAAGAATACACAAGCATTTACAAGTACGTAATGTGTAATTTGTATGTTAGAACTCTGTTTAAGAGTATTGGTTATATGACGTAAATTATATTTAGTTAAATTGTTTTTTTTTTATTTTTTAGTTCTAAGACGCAATATACAATTCCTTGAAAGGATAATTAGAAAACTAGGCATGGCGTGTCTAGTAATAAAAAACATATACAAATTAAAAGAAAAGTATAAAACAAATAAAGCAAGAAATTAATTTAAGTATCATCCCTAAAAGCATGCAATGGACTTTATTTATATTTTTTAAAGGCTTCTAATAAAAAAAAAGTAAAGTGGCTTTTTTAATGACATTTAAAATTTTTTAAAAACTATACATATTATATATAAAAAATTATAAATATGAAAAATATATAAATATCATTTTTCGGGCATTATTTTTTGTCAAAATACATATACTAAAATGATCATAATTATATGAAATTTATTAGAAATAATTTTATAAGAAATATTTTAATAAGCATAAGTGGTACATTAAATTTTTTTTTGAGGTCCTTTTGAAAGTATTTCTTATTGATTTTAAGCTTAAGATGTTTGGAAAAAAATAAATCAATTAAAAAATTAAATCTATAAAAAATAAAAAAGTCTCTAAAATTTAATATTCAAAATGTAGAAAATATTTTAAAACTCTTTTGAATTTTATGGAAAAAAATATCACAAAAAATTAAAATGCATTTTTAACCACAATAATTCAATTAAGTAAATAAAATATTTTCTTCTTTTGCTGAAAGATTAAACCACAAAGTATGTATAGGAAGATGAATAAAAATTAAATATGAAAAATAATTTTATATGAAAGACATGGCAACAAATATATATTTAAGAAAAAGAAAGATGAAGAAAAATATGGAAATATGGAGAGAAGGCTATATACCCAATCGAACAATTCAAAAATAAATATATAAATATAATATAAAATAATAAGAACTGGAGTGGCCTACACTCAACTTTACCATACCAAATGGAAACAGATACTTTTATGGATATATTATATAAAGAATAAAAGTTCAAAGTATTTTCGGTTTGGGCCCTCCCGATTATGCCCAAAATTTATACAGCTCTTCATCTCCATAAACCAAAGGTAAGGTTAGGTTAAGCAGACAGCTTCTTAAAGAAGGAAAGGAAACAATCAGAAAAGGAGAAGAAAAATAGCTCACTTGGGTCCATTATATTGGTCACTTTGTGATACCTGCAAAAAAAAAAAACAAAGACGCATACTAAATTTCATTTTGATAAGTCATACGGTATGACCTCTAGAGCGTTTACAAAATTTGGAGTAAGTAAGTAAACTAACCCTTTCGCCTTCCCGATTTTGTCTAAAATTTACACAACTCTTTATCTCAATATACTAAAGGCACATATTTAATCTGTTATACGGTATAACCTGTAGAGCGTTCACAAGATTTGGGAGAAAACTACCCCTTGCCTTCTTCCGATTATGCGCAAAAACTTTTCAGCATTTCGCCTTCATGACACATACTAAATTTCATTTTGATAGGTCAAACGGGATGACCTGTACAAACTCTACAAAAATAGTGGCATACACACACACCTGTAAAAACTACTTAATGGATTTTTACAAACTTGTATAAGGAGGTACCTTAGTATCCTGATTCCAATATAGGATACTTTTTTCACGAGAAAATGAAAAAAAAACAGTGAGAGTACCTTGATTTTTTCAATTTAAACGTACTGCAAACACAGGTGTGCAACAGATGGCGCTGTTTTAAAACAATGACAAAATCTGAATTAAAAGCGGGATATTTTAAACACTGTTGCGCAACAGATGTACTGTTTTAAAATAACGACAAAGAGGCAATTGAATAAAATTTGTATTTGATTTGTATTTTTACTTTGTAAAGCTCTGTACAAACGGTTGTCAGATCTTACAATATTGACAGAAAAATATACAGAAAACTTCTACGAATCGCGTGAACTTACAAATGTTGTCTTGCAATATTGTCGAAAAAAGCATTGTCAGACTTCAAACTAACAATAATATTACCAGATATGTGCCAATCGCACAATGTTAGGTCTGACAATATTGTAAGATCTGACAAACGACTGTTACATGTAGCACACAAATAAGATGCTAACATTTGATACATTTTTCTATTGTTGGTTTTCAGTTAGTTAACAACACTTATTTTTGTGACCATATAAATTTAAGAATAGCAAACCCAAAACTTCAATGTGCTATTCGCATACAACACTATTTTCTTACCTTGTTCAGTTCTTCAGTACCTTGATGTAATGCATTTTCTAGACAACTACGTCCGGAAGAAGAGGTAGCTGTGAAGATGGAAAATACATTACATTCTGCTAGTGTGTAACATAAAAAAGTTCCAAATTTTTCTTTAATATTAATTAAATATTTAATCAATATTATTCTGTTTTAGAGAGAATAAAACAAACTTAAGCTGGACTTCAAATTTCATCTGTTTGTTTATAAAATAGTTCGACTACTAAATTTTCACAGACTTCTTTTATATTCATCCTAAAATTATGCAACTAATTTGTCTGTAATAAAAATTGAAAAGCATAATACGAGTATTAAATAATTTTTTTTTTTATATTAGTTTTTATGACAAAATTTTTAACATTAGTTTGTTTTTATTATTTCTTTATAGCAGCCATAATAACACAGTGCAACACGGAAAAAAATAACCATATACGGACACCACAACGTGATAAAAGACCAAAAAAAAAAGACCCCTGTCTCCCAGTTTTGCCCAAAGTCCTCCAGGTTTTTTTTATGGGCCCTCAAAGATGTGGGGCCTCGATGTAATTTTTGCAAAAAATTATCATTTCCTCAAGCTCATATTTTGCAAACCGTTTGAAATTTTGATATACTCTCTGAGGCAATGATATACTCTCCTAGGAATGATTCTTAACACCGTTTAGGTAGCGCTTAGGTAGCCGCAAAAGTGAAAAATTTCCAGAAAATTTTTTAGCTACCTAAAGGGTGTTAAGAATCATTCCTAGGAAGTTCATATGTTCTAGAAAGTTGTTTATTGAGATCTTAGGTTCATTTTTATAGTTGATTGTTTCCTTGATTTTTTAACGGTTTGCTACCTATGGACCTGAACAGGGGAAAAAAAAAGTAAAAAAAAGTTTTTTGTGATTTTGACCTTGAAGATGAAGTTTTTTTGATTTTATATGTTCACAATTTTTGTTCTTTATATCAAGAGCTACAACTTTGCCTCAGAAAGTATATCAAAATTCCAAACAGTTTGCAAAGTATGAGCTTGAGTAAATGATAATTTTTTTTGCAAAAATAAAATCGAGGCCCCACATCTTTGAGGGCCCATAAAAAAAACCTGGAGGACTTTGGGCAAAACTGGGAGACAGGGGTCTTTTTTTGGTCTTTTATGACGCAGTGGTGTCCGTATATGGTTATTTTGCCATGACTTAAAAAATTACACAGTGTGTAATGTAACTACTGTCAAAAATTCGAGTGTCTCCTTAACAGGGGATAAATGCCTATGGTAGACGTAGGGGCGTAAAGACGGACAGATATAGACGTTTTATTACCAGGTTTACAAAGATCTGATAAAGCTTTTTGTTTATATTTTCATCTACTTCAACAATAAACTAATAAACTGCTTTTACTTCAGCTTATTTTTAACCAAACATTAGGTAAACAACAAATCTTAATGAAATCACATTTCATTTAAATGTCTTCTACACATTCTAAAATAATTATTTTTATCATTTGCAAACATGATATCGCTTTTTGTGTGGAGAATAAAAATAAATTAAAAGATTAATTAAAAACATAATATAAATATAAGCAATGCGATTGCTGATATTAGCAGAAATATATTTGTACTTAATAAAAAAGGATTATACCTTAACAAACATAATACGAATGTTACATTTATTTCATAATTCCTTGTCTTGGATTCTTTTCTTTCTGAGCTTTTAATATTTAAAATATTGCTGTTAATTTTGAAAACAAAAGCTTTTAAGTCTTAAGATTTATAATTTAAACTAGGCTTAACATCTAAACTATTTGCAAATAAAAATCATAAATAGTTTTCAATGAATAAAAATAGTCACACAAAGGACTAAGAATACTCATCATCAGGTCTATAGTGTTGTAGAACTGCAAGTCATATTGTATTTGTATGTAGAATTATGTATCAGCACATATACTTCACTTCAATATACGAAAACCAGAAGGACATTTAATTTATGCAACAAATCAAAGCATACCGTAAGGCTAAAAACAATCTACAATGTAGACTTATACAATGTCGATTAATGCAAACAATACCATACCAATTCTAACTGAGTGGTTTTGGGTAACTATAGATAGGTCTGTAAAAATTAAGGATTTTTAATTTTTTTTTTATTATTGCTACTGTGGTAGTTATTATGTTTTAGGATGACAGAACAAAGGAGGAAAATAAAGGTGGCATGGAGAATGTTTAGATACTTAAGCCACTTGCATAAATGTAAAATTCAGGAGTGTTTCATCACATAAACACAAAAATGTACAAATGAAAATTAAAATCGTAATCATACACACAATATAATGTTCATTATTTGACTCATGCTAAAACACTTATACAGGCATACATTTGTATGTGTGAGTGCAAGTGGAGTCTACTAACATTCTTATATATTTGACATTTCAAAGACTAGAACTTGACTGGGATTGAGTTCCACATAAACTGATGGTCAAAACAATAAAATCACAGAATGTTGTTTATTGAATAATAAAAAAATGGTCAATTATAAGATTAAAGCCGTTAGTTCAATTAAAGCTCCTTCATAGTTTTATTGGTAGTACGCCAATCTACCAATCTGAGGGCTTCGTGTTCGATTCCCTTCAAACACTTAGCAGATTGTGTTTTGCTCAAAATAAAATAATAAAAAAACGGGTTTTCTCTAAAAAAAAAAACAAAAATAGTTCTTTTTGAAAAGCCATAGATATTTTTGAGTCTAATTTTAATCCCACTGTAATTATGGAAAAATATATATTTTGTCATCTATATGAAAAGGTATATCAGTATACAAACATATCGAGCAGCTGTTGTTATTAAAATGTATCTCATATACATTTAAATTAGGATTTGTAGCAGCGTTGCCATCGTTGTGCTTTTCTTAGGAAATTTATTAAAATTTTGTTCGCTGCTCTTCGGTACACCCCCATTAAATATAACGAGTTGGTTGTACAACATGTCTTTCTCTATAGAGAAAAAAATTATTTTCACAAATTAAAGGTTTTAATTGGTTTTAGATTAAAATTTAATGAAATAATTAATTGATTCAGAGAAAAAAATATTTTCACCAATTAAAGGTTAAATTGGTGTCAGATTAAAATTTAATTAAATAATGAATTGATTCAATTATTTGTTTAATTGGGATTATTTTTTGTCCCATTATAAAGAAATATTTATTTTAATTAATTAAAAAATTAATTGAATTTTAATTTAAAACAAATTAAAATTAATTAGTGCAAAAATTTTCTTTTGTTTTAATTGGTGTCAGATTAAAATTTAATTAAATAATGAATTGATTTAATTATTTGTTTAATTGGGATATTTTTTTGTTCTGTTTTAAAGAAATATATATTTGAGTCAATTATATAATTAATTAATTATTTCAATTATATAATTGAATTAATTGATTAATTGAACTTTAATTTAAAACTGATTAAAACCTTTAATTGCAGCAAAAAAGTTTTTCTGTTAAGATATAGTTAGTATAAGAATCGTAAAAAATAGAGAAGTTTTTAAACTGTATTTTTAATCCCGCTCTTCTCCGAAGCTAATGATAAAAGAGATGAAAATGTGCTGAAAAAAATTCTTGTAAAGAAATACTGAAAAATAAAATCTTATTATATCCAAGGTGGAAAGAGTATACGAGTATATACGTTTGTCATTACGTTTGTAATTTCTAAAATATTCATTCAGCGCTATCTGTTGCGCAACCGTGCTTAAAATATTCCGCTTTCAAAATAAAAGAGGCCTTAAAGTATGCACTACCTTTAAATCGATCAAAAAATCGTCGTACTTTCACTGCTTTTTCTCCACTTTCTCTTGGAAATAAGATATTTTTCTTACTTGTTTGATTTATAATTGCTTTCAGTAATGGCAATGAAAATGTTATAAAATTGTATAATACAATTTTTTTAAAATAATGATATAAACTATTCCTAATGAAGTAAGTACTAATGAAGCACGGTTGCCAGATTAGGGGATTTTCCCCTAGATTAAGGGGATTTTTCATTTAGGGGAGAATTTGGGGGTTATCGTTTGTTAGGGGAAAAATTGGGCGAAAAAATATTAAGGGTCTTTTTTGGGGGATTTTTTGTAAAGTTAAAAGTTTTTTTTTGATAAATACAAAACAAAATGTTTATTTACACACAGAAATTTGCAACTTGCTGTTTGCGCCAAAACCACGTAAGCGACAGATTTGGCTACAATTAATTGTAAGTAACAAATTTAAAAAAAATTTAAAAAAAATATTTTAAAACCCATATTAAAGAAGTTATTAAGTTTTTTTCGTTTTCTGAAAAACGACTTCTTGGCGCTTACGTGGTTTAGGAATTAAAGCGACGATATGTACTTTAATATAATAAAAACTTAAGCACTTCAAATTTATGTTTTGGGGATTTTTGTTAAAATTGGGATTAATTTAGGGGATTTTTTTATTTAATAAATTTGGATTTTATTTTTTAAAAATTCTGTGGTAATAAGGAATAAGTGCTTAAGTCGACTTAAGCAAAAATTTAGTTACTGGCACCTTTGAAATCTGCGTACTTCAAAGTACTCATGTGCAAATTTTCAATTATTTAGTAAAATTTTTCAGGAAGTTATAGCAAAATAACTGTCTGCTTATCTTTTTTCAATGTCAAATCGCATTTGGAAAAAATCTTAAGAAACTAGAAGCTATTTTTCGAAATCATAAAAACTTCTTTCACAACTTATTAATTGCAACGCCTGCGTACTTTTGGTAGATATAAGATATTTTTTTAGATCATACGTTTGACTCCCATAGGGAAATTTTAAAGAAAAGTTATTTTTTTGAAAAATTTATTTTAAAGCTTAAAATTGCTCTCCTACAAAACTTAAAAATCAGACTTAAGCACTTTTTCCTTATTGCCACAGAATTATAGATAAAAATTTATTTATGTCATCAAGAAAAAGTATTTTAGGGGAGTTTTTTAAAAAAAGCTTGATTTAAGGGGTTTTTTATTTGCTTTTAGGGGAGAGAGAAAAAAAAAAAATTTGGTAACCGTGTAATGTAGTCAATGTAATACATTACTCCCATGTAAGTATAAGATAGATATTATAAATTAATTTCGTTTAGTGGCAACGCTGATTGAAAACAACAACAATTATATATTAAGAGAGAGAGAGATACAATATAAAAAGAAACAAGAATACAACTAAAGCTTTTCTATTTTTTTTTTTTTCAAATTCATTTTATTTGTTTGTCAATAAAATTTGGTCAAATATTGCAGCAAAAATGTTTGTATGTGTCAAGTTTTTATTTATACGCATACACGCAAGTGGTGCATTAATATATATAGTCTTCACACAGGTGTGAGTATTTAGTTAAATTTATATGTATACATGAGTGTGCAATATTGCAGATTATTAATAGTTTTAGAATTTTAAACTCCTCTAAACATTCCCATAAGAATATTTTTTTTTATTATTATTGTTTATTTTTGTTTGTATTGAAAAGTTGTATAAATTCTAAATTAAATTCTTTGTCTTTTTATCGATTTACAATACGGTACGTAAGTAAATAAATGGTAGGTATAAATTTATAAAATTTAATATATGTTATGTATATATAACTATATATCGATAAACTGTAAAAAATTGTATAAATATCTCTGCATATAAAATGTCCATACATACATATAAAAATGAAAAGTTGATAAGAAACTTTGAAAATGTCTAACTGCTTAGGTACCAAAACTGACAGTCGATTTTATAGCAAAGGATCCACAAGAATTTGAAGTAAATATCTGATTACTTAGCAATTGAAATCAAAAAAGTATGCACTTCACAGTGGGTTAACGTTCCGAAAAAATTTTCTTCTCTAAAGTGCCGGCTTATATTTAAAAAAAAAACCAAAATTTGCAAATAAAAGCTTTAAAAACTTACAAAATATATTTTTTTACTGCATATTTCTTTAAAAATTAATGCTAGGAACAAAGAGCATTTTAAATCAAAGCTGATCCCTGAGTAATAAAATTTCAGGTATGAGCATGGACAATCGTTGATTTAAAGAAGGTGACACATATACTACGGAGCCGGCCAAGAAATTTTTATTAAATAATTCATATTGTCATCCCGTTTGTCAATCTCATTCGGCCAGGAAGTTGTATTGATTTTAATTTTATTATCTGGAAACCATTAAAGATGCTGCGTATAAATTATAGAAATATTCGAGCCTTAAGGTGAAACTACTTTCGGTGAGGGAACATTGCCATTATTTAGATTAAGGTAAATCTATACTATGCCTTGCTGCATTAATCAAGCTATTAGAATATCAGCAGTTGCTTCAATCGAAAAGGAACATATTCTGTTATAAAGAGCACGAGCGCAAGACTTTTCTCATCGATGATATATTTCACATTATCACACTTCAAATAAAATGAAAAATATCAGCAAAGGCACAAGCCGAGACGAGACATTGAACGGCGTCGGCTGAGCAATTTTATGTGGACGGCAGAGGTGACGGGTCATAAGTTTGTTTGGCCGTTCAAGTTTTCGGTTAATTAAAAACAAAAAAAAAAAAATAATACGTACATTCAACAATTTCTAGGCATGGCGGAAACAAAGTACATACGTAGGCGTTAAGACTGATGGCAATTTAAGGCAGGTGAAGGACAAAGAAAATATTTCATCGGCGGCGGCGAACTATCGGCTACGACTCAATCAGCTAGGTTCTTTGCTTTACAAAAACACAACCCTGATAAAATGAAAAATGTTATCGTTTAGAAAATTTTCTAAAAATGGTTTGGTATTATGGGATGTCAAATTTCTTTCCGTATTATTTCACATTTTGATAACATACTGCTTTCTCATTGGATTCAAGTATTTGGCAAGTCTTAATACTCAGTATATTGGTGAAAAGGGCTTAAACTAGCACAGTACCAACCAGAGTATGTAGGCAATTAATAAATAATAAAATAAAATTTTGTATAAAAAAAAGTTTATGACATAAAACAGGGTGCACCGCACCGCTAGGCAAGTGGCTATAGGCTAATTGATTCAATTCTACACTTAATTAGAAATTGAACAAAATAATATTTTTATCAAATTAGTAATTGATACAATTAAACATTTTATTAAACATGTATCTGAAACTAATTAAAATCTTTAATTGGCATAAATATTTTTTTTTCTAAAATAAAGAAGAAAAAAAAAAATAATAAAAGATTCTGTTACCAAGCTCTTTGATGTATTTCTCATTAATTATTAAATTGTTTAAAGTTAGATACATAAAAAACCACATATAAATACACACATACATATGTACATATACATGTATGTACATACCAAAAATCCATAAAATTTACTAATTATAAATTCAATTAAATCCATTTCGAATACAAAACTAAGGAATAATAAAACTTGTGATTTTGATGTGTTTAAGTAAAAGTAAGAAGGCAAAATTTGAGAAATTGTTAAATTATAAAATCTTAACAATATACAACAGTCTAATTTCTACCACATATACGAGTAGATTTAAATTATAACAAACAAAATAGCAGATTGGAAGAAGTAAGCATCTCATGGCCATAAGGCTCATACAATGTTGTGTGTTGCAAACTAAAACATATATTCAATATTATGCAATGGTCTATAAGGATAATTAGAAAGCTTACGCCTGGCCAACTCAACCCTTTTATTATAATACAAAAAAACAACTATGGTAAACAACAACTAGTAAGATGTTGTACGAGTTATACAAAGAAAACAACTAATAAATTGAGACACCAAATACGTGTTTGCTGTTTGTATGTATTTATATGAAAAACGGCAACAAGAACAACAAACTATTCTCACAGCTAAAAGACATAATTTGGGGGGTAGTGTAGAATGGTTGAATGTGAACATGGTAACAGTATAATATAAAATTGTATTCTGGCTTTAAAACTAAAATAAAATCTTATTTAAATTTAAAATTTGAAATACATGCACTTTCCAACAAACAAAACTTAAATATCCAAAGTAAATGGTTAAGATATTGAAGAATTATTTAACTCTACTGATGTTGCTAATGTTATTTAAAACTACCCACTATATACAACATACAACATACATACTCATTACGCTTAAGCATACTATTGTAGCAAAAACTCATATACCCATACTTGTAGCAGCAAATTAAACAAAATAAGGATAAACTTAAACATGTTAACACACACACACACACACATACATACATGCATGCGTACGATACAAATATAACAAGTACGAGTATCTTTGTATTACCTACAACTTCTTAGTAACAAAACAAACTAGCCTCTTGAACTTTACACTCTTTACTTTCAGCCCTGCCCTTTAATTTTGCCACAAACACTCACTAACAATTTCTTATTTCGAAAACCCCAGCAACTATTTTTAAGATTTTCGTAAGTTACCAACCTCCTTTAAGACAGGACAAATATAAAATTAACTCATATCCATACTGTGGTCTAAATATTTATACAATATTTACAATATATATGGTAAGTTGGACTCTAATACCTCACTCTAACACTATAAACACACACCAATACCTATATGTAAATCATACATGCATGTGAGTTAGTGTGTTGAAACAAATACAAGCCCACATCTTACTTTACCCACAAACGCCCCAATAATCCTTAACATTTAATTAGTATTTCAATATAATTTACATACATTTCCATAGACCACTGGCAAACAATTCTGGCCAAGCTGCAGACGAAGATGGTGAAGGTAAATTTTAAGAAAATTTGAAAAGGATTTATCAACATCTTATTTCAAGGTATAATATATGTATGTATGTATGTATCTGTATGTACATACAAGTAACTAATAAATACACAGTATATAATGTATATGAATATTACGGACGTTTAAATTATTATTATACAGGGTGATAAGACGTATTAGAAAATTCTAGTTAAGGTAGATTTTTAATGAATAAAACTATTAAGATCGAACAGAACAGTTCAATAATAAAGTGCCCTAAAGTAAGGTTAAGTGGGACGCTCTTGTGCAGCAAGTCCTCTCTGAGATCATTACGCTCTTTGTAACCGTCCGGAAAAATATAATTCTTACAGTTTTTTATAAATCCTTACCACCACCACACTTCGTTAGATCAACCTGGGCTTTTTAAAAATGTATCTGGTCGCAGCTGTAAGAACCTCTAGGCCCTAAAATAATCAATTGTATAATATTTAAGACTGAAATAATTGCAGAGAAATTGCTCAACAGGGTGTTTTTTCTTTTAGTCCAGACTTCTTCTGCAGCACTCACCATAAGACCTTCCCTTCTGAAAGACTTCGGTCTTTCTTCATCTTCATCTTCATTTTCGAGTGAAGGCCACATGATTCCTGAAAGTCTGCAAGTAGTAATTGAATAAAACTACGAACTGTTCTTCTTAAGGACTTATTGCCAGATCGTACTTGACATTTCGGCTATGTATTTTTTAAAATCTGGTAATTCCGGGACTTAAACAATATTTGCGTAATGTCTCCTTAGAAAGGCCAAGGGTTGTATGGAAGCCTATAAATATTTCGACTTCACCAACTTTAAATTTGCCCTCGACATAAGCTTCCTAATTCTTCTGGTAGCTACACGTAAAGCATATATCGCTATCTGCAACACGACGCTAGTCAGTTCAATATGGTGCCGCAAGGAATTGCTATTACTAATAAATACATTTCTGTGACTACAACTCAACACCAGCATTAGTTGGAAGTAGCTAGATAAGAACCAATTAATGACCTGTTATCTAGATACCTAATGAGCTGATTTTTCGATTATTTAACATCGTAAATATATATTTAGTTTTAAATACATAAAACTGATATTTTCCCAGTTCTAAGTATCTAAGGCGTTTGTAAGATGTTCAGATTATCAATAATTTTGTTTTTGACGAATAATTCGCAAAAAAGCAGGTTTTTGAATAATTCGAAATTAATTTATTAGAAAAAAACCCGTATTAAAACATATTTAAAATTAAGAAATCCGGTTTCGAATATTTCTAAAAAAAAATACTTAAATAAATTCACAAACAAGTAAACCAAAATATTAGATTTTGCCGAATAATTCGAGAGAAGACAACCGGTTGTTTGAAAAATTTAGAAAATCATCCATGTTCTCAATGTTTTTCTTTTTTTTTTTTGATAGAAAATTGCGAAAATATAGTTTTTCGAATAATTCGAAATTATTTTATTTTAAAAATCCGGTTTAGAAAAGTATGTAAAATTAAAAAAAACGGTTTTACGAATATTTCTAAAAAAATACACAAATAATGATGCAAACATAAACAAAACAAAATTTCGATTTTATCGAATAACTTAAGAGAAGAAAACCGGTTCGTCGAATAATTTGAAAATCATTCATGACCTCACTGATTTTTTTTTTTACAAAAAAAAAAATTTTTTTCGAAAATCTGAAAACTAGTTTATTTCAAAAAATCCGGTTTAGAAAAATGTGTAAAATGGGAAAACCGAGTTTTCGAATATTTCTACGAAATACACAAATAATATTACAATCATAGTAAACCAAAATATTAGATTTTACCGAATAATTCTTATATAACCGGTTCGAAAAATAATTCAAAAATCATCTGTACTCTCACTGGTTTTATTACTTTTTTTTATAAAAATTCGCGAAAAAGGCAGTTTTGCGAATAATTCGAAATAAGTTTATTTGAAAAATCCGTGAAATATTTCTGCAAAAATACACATATAAAATCACAAATATAGTATTCCAAAATAATAGATTTCGCCAAATAATTGTAGAGTATATAACCGATTCGTCGAATAATTCGAAAATCATGCATAATCTCACTGTTTTTTTTTTTAATTTTTTTATAAAAATTTGCGAAAAAACAGAGTTATAGATCCGATTTAGAAAAATAAAAATATGTAAAATGCAATAAGCGGGTTTTCGAATATTTCTAAAAAAATTAACAAAAACAATCACAAACATCGCAACCAGAATATTATATTTTTCCAAATAATGCGAAAGAAGAAAACCGGTTTGTCGAATAATTCGAAAATCATTCAATTCTCAATGTTTTTTTATTTTTTTTTTTTATAGAAATTCGCCTAAAAACAGCTTTTTGAATAATTAAAAAATAATTGACATATAAAAAAGGAAAAATCTAGTTTTCGAAAATTTCTAAAAAAATACACAAATTTCTAAAAAATACACAAAAAATTAAAATGTTATAGATTTTGAAAAATAACAGCATTAACTAATAACAAATTTCTTGGGTTATATGCTATATTTATATGGCGGATATCGACCTTTTCGACTACCCTGTATTTAAAAAAAAAAATTAACATCATATATGTTCATTAAGCTTTAATCATTTTCTTCCAAGACCCCACCAAAAATAACAAAATTTTAAGACATCGACTTCTACTTTTACTAATAAAATATAGAAAATGAATTGAAATTTCTTATGCAGGACATGTTATGGTTTCACAAAAACAAACATCGGCAATAACAGCAACAACAATAAAGTTAAGACATCCCTATGCAAAAGCTTACAAACAAACATATATACACAACCAAACATGTCATGTATGTGTATTAGAAAATTCAATTTGGAAAATTTTATTTAAAGGTTTGAGTGGAAAACTAGCCCACATACACTTAAATCTATGGTAAAATGTATGGATGTGTTTGTGTGTGAGCAAGTAGTTTTAGATTATTTTCTGTTGTTGCTGTTATTGTAGACATTAAACATTATGCAAATTCCTTGCCAACACCTTTACACCAATACATGTACAATCTTAGTTTCAACACTTATAAACACATATACAGACATTTATAGCTGTGTGTTTGTATTAATTTATCAATATAAACATTTACTCTTTTATATATACGCAATTGCCTTTTATAATTAATTTTATAGTTAAAATGTACAAGAATATTTAGAGAAATTTCTTAGCAAATTTTAACTTAACAACAAACTCTCCATATCTATATCTGCACATACATATATGTATGTGTGTATAAAAATATATATATTTGAACAAAAGTCTGCATTTATATTATTGTGTTGGAATAAAATATCAATAACAAGAAAATGTTAAAATAAACTAAATTATTATATCCTTAATAATGCAATGGGTTCTCAATACTTTTATGTATTAAATACATTTTTATGTATTTTATATATATATATACATATATGTATGTATGTAAGTATGAATGCAGTATTAAATGCAGAGCTTTAAATTAGTGTAGTCGTATGGGTATATTGTTGTATACATATGTAGGTAAGAGTGCATTTAAATTCGGATTTTTTCTATAGCTGAGGTTGTTGATAGAGTATATGTATTTCTGTGTATGTATGTGCGTGTGTATGTGTTTTAAGTATTGAATAAAATTTATAAGAAATTTGAAGTTATTAGACATTTATTAAGAAATTCTAAAACAATAAATAAAGAAAAACGAATTTATACTAAATAATTAAGCAGAATAAATAAATTAATTTTTATTGTTTTGGTTTAAAGAAAAGTTATAAAAATCCAAAAATTTTTTAAATAATTTTTTGTTTAATTGTATAAAATCTTTCTGAAGAAGTTTCGGTCTACTGACCTCTAATTTTATATTCGTGTCTCCATTTAAACTATACAGACTTGCTAGAGAAAAACATTTAAAACTTTCAAAACAAAGTTATATAACTTAATAAATCATAATTTCTTTTAATTATCCAGAACCAATATCTGAAATCCAATAGCGGAGCCTAGACGAAGGCATATAATAGATGTATTGGTTTCAACACCATATAGGATGAATCCTAAAGCTGTCTCGTGGTGTCACCCAACCCTCAAGATGGTAGGGGTGGTATAGAACGACAGTGACGACAGTGTTTGATGCGTTAGGCATTTTTCCATCTCCAACCCGCAAAAAAATCTATATAAAATCTCCATTGTCACTTTTTAAGGTATATAGAATCCTATTAATATTTTGTAGGAGGATACCGAAACAGAATAGTTTTTCTCTCTAATAGTCGATTGGCATTTTACGAATACTTTATTTTCATTGAGTTTAGTGCTGTTACTAACCTTTGTGCTCAACTAAATTTCAGACTGGCTGATAACTGTGGACCGTCTTCCCCTCCACAGAGTCCGTCGAAATTTCTTACATTTGTATAATGTCCCCCATAGCATCACTATCTTTTAATATTTGTGGTCCTTAGCAAGGTTGTTGGACATTCATACTCAATGTGTGTTGACGCCTCAGCTTCTGCCAGATATAGTCTGCAAGTAGCACCTTCTTAAATGTTTAACTTGACCAAATTAAATCTAGAGTTTCATTTGGTCAAGTACCCCAATTATATGCATGTATCTTTCTGGCATTCCTGCCAATGTTGTAGTTAAAAAAAAAACTAAAGTACTTGGTGTGGATTGAATTTACAAGCCCAGACTGATAGACTAGCACATTTCCTTGGGTACCCAGCCTTGCTGCTTATGTATCAAGGACCGTAATAATAATATTTCATCAAATCAGTTATAGATTTGGCTCTCTGTACCAGAATTATTCCCTTTGAACTGCATTGTAGTTTATAAGTTTTCATCATGATTCCTTTTTTTCTTATCCTTACACTTTGTGCCACTGAGCAGGAGTGTGAGTATACAGGCTTCTCCAATGTAACAAGAACTAATTTTGGGCTGTTTTCCAAAGGTGTTTCTTGAGTTATAATAGCTTGCTGAGATTACATAGTTTCAAAAAAAGGCCTTTATTTTAGAAAAACCTAAACAAGAGCGCTGAGCGCTAACTAACGGTAAAAAATTTCAATGTACATACAAAATGTATGAAGCAAACTTAAATGGCACGCCGTCAACGCTAGATAATTGCAATAACCTGAATTCGACAGAGCTTTAAGTAGTGAAGTTGGCTGCAAACAAACTGTTCTTGTTTTTTTTTTCTTTTCTTTTGTGGAAAAGTGATGGCATTTAGTTTTTTTCTGTTTTATCTAGCGATTTTATCTCTATTTTGCGTTTTATTTACATTTTATTACAAAATAAGTTAACATCACTGTTCATGACAGAGAGCGGCGCTCTCATTGTAGGTTTAAAACTAGACGCTAGACAGCATAACGCTTAACGCGCTTTTTATGACATTAATGTTTGAATATGATTTTGGGCATGTAGGCGCTGCTGCTGGCTCTTATATAAAGCCTTCTGAAAGTCCTATTTTCAACCGCTTTAATAATAATTGTTCACACAAACCAATGATTTTGCGTTATCCTAGTGAAAAAAATCTAAATATGTTTAATCGCATAATACTGTCGGCCTATCGTAGATTTTCCTTTAGCGCTGTCCTTTTGAACATCTCTCCTTTCCCTCAACATCTCATCCTTTTGAATCCATATAACTGGTAACAATGGCTATACAGAGCTTGCTGTTAAGGGTAGCGTTTAAGCCGGCATTAATATAAAAAAACATAAGGACTCATAATTCCACCGGCACATAGACCTAAGAGTGATTTTATATACAGGTATATACTCCTAGATGTAATGCTTCTTATGCCTCATATCCTTGCTGGAAATGAGGAAGTTTGCTCTTTGTCTTTACCATTGAATTATAGAAACAATATGGCCTACAATTGTGTAAGCACTGTTTTATTTCCTGGCACAATGCATTCAGTAATTTCGTCACACATTAAGATTAAATTGAAAATGTTAATTCAGTCTTTGCCTCTTTTGTACTCTCTGATTACGAAAAACATTAATGGTTTCCTTTGAAAACTATCTCCTTCTTCACTAACAATATTTTCGAAAATAAAATAAATTGTATTTTTATATTATTTTAATGATAAAATTAATTTTATTTAATAACAAGTTTAATAGTCTAACTGACATCTACTGTTGTGCACTTCTCATTTCTTAATTCTTCAATGACATTAATAAAAAATGTTAACATCTCTTACAACTTCAAATCGCTTTAATATATAATAATCTTTGTTAAAAAAAAATATGACATAAAATGTAGACAGACAATTAGAAAAACATAATTTAAACCAACCAAGCAGGCAAGAAATGTGTAGAGAAAAAACAAGAACACCATCAACAACACCCACTCTGAGGAAAACTAAATTTCCATATTTACAAATTCAGCTCTACATCTTGTAACTCTAAAACCACATTATGTTTTACAAGCAAGACGCAAAGCAAAAAAAAAAAAAAAATTAAAATTAAATAAAATCTTTATTGAAGACATCATCAGAAAAGTTTTTAGTTAAATATATGCAGGCCTGGGCCTGTTTGTCAGGTACAAACACACACATATATACACACATACACATACACATTTACACTTAATTAATACAACAGCCTAAAGAGATTTATAAAACGGACATACATATATTAATAAATTATAAAACATCTTTATTTACCTACACACTAACACTTTGCTATTTATCGCACTACCCAGTTGACCAAATGGCAGCTCATAAAAAATATACATTTTTAAGCTTTTAAAATTTACATTTTTAAAATTTTTATTGCATATGAACTTCCTAGGAATGATTCCTAACACCGTTTATGTAGCGCTTAGGTAGCCGCAAAAGTGAAAAATTTCCCGAAAATTTTTTAATTTCTAAACGGTGTTAAGAATCATTCCTAGGAAGTTCACATGTTCTAGAAAGTTGTTTATTGAGATCTTAGGTTCATTTTTGTAGTTGATTGTTTCCTTGAATTTTGAACGGTTTGCTACCTATGGACCTGAACAGGGGAAAAAAGGTAAAAAAAAATTGAATTTTTTAAAGTTTTTTGCGATTTTGACCTTGAAGATGAAGTTTTTTTGATTTTATATGTTCACAATTTTTTGAGTAAATGATAATTTTTTTGCAAAAATGACATCGAGTCCCCACATCTTTGAGAGCCCATAAAAAAAAACCTGGAGGACTTTGGGCAAAACTGAGAGACAGGCGGTTTTTTTTTTGGTCTTTTATCACGTAGTGGTGTCCGTATATGGTTATTTTTTTCCGTGTTGCACTCTGTAATTGGTACCTTTAGTGGCATATGAGACTATGTCAGTCTCATATTGTAAGTAAAATTATTGCTCCTTTTGCTAGTTTTTCTCTCAAAAGTTGTAGACTATTGCTTATGTCTTCAAGGATACTCTACCCCCGCAAAAAATTATTGGGTTTTGGAAAGCAGTAAAATAAAACTCATGTCTATCAAAAGCAGTTCTTCTAAGGGCATTCGAGACTGCTGTAATAATAACAAACTACATTCTCTCTCGATTACGAGGATGCAGGTAGGTAAGCGAATAAGTTTTCTTTATAAAATTTAAGGGAAACAAAGAGACCTCTCTCGCTTACGCGGATGCAGGTATGTAAACGAATAAGTTTTAACCTGCTGCCAAATAAATGTAATTTTTTGCTGGGTACTCTCTTAAACGAATAAGTTTTAACCTGCTGCCAAATAAACGTAATTTTTTGCTGGGTACTGTCTTAAACCCTTCGTTGAGGATTTTTTGCAGCCATGGCCAACTGGGTTTGTATGCTAAATGTGTATGCAAGTTTAAATAAATATAAAACTGTCTGGCAAATATTTTATAGTTATCTATACTTACAAATTATAAAGGATAGTTCTGTTGTTGGCCAAGACAACGACAAAGACAACAACAACGACTAGAAAAAGGATTGATGTAATTTTTTTTTATTCATAGTTTGGTTTTATATAAAATAATTAGAAATTATAATGAAGATAAGGATTTAATAAAACATTTTTGAAAACATCGAATCAAAAACACAGAAAGATGCCAACAAGATGCTGTCTGTGTTTTCAAAGATTTGCCAAAGACCTTCCTGCGAAAATTTGTTTTTTTTTTTCTCCTTAATTTGCATATTTTTTGCGATTTGCTGGGGAACGGAATTAATAAATTTGTATATGAGATTATGACAGGTTTTTAATGTGTTCCTTAAGAAATAAAATCGCATAGCCTGGGTTGGGTTTTGGTATGAACAAGGGAATACAGTATTGATTTTTGTACAATCTTATGGCAATTTTTTTTTAAATTTTTCTATTTAAATCAGAAAAAAATATGAAAATATTTTTCTTGATTTTTAGTCAAGTTTCAGATGCAAAATACCAGCAGCAGGAAATTAGGGTTTGGGAAGGAGTATAGAGGGAGTAGTGTGAACATTCGATTAGAATTTTCCCACATTGTAAGTGATAGGAAAGACCTCTGTAGAAATATGATTCCACGTACGAATAGTACAAGGAATCATCTCTGTAATGCAATGTGCTATACACTGGCCAATCGAACACAAATGGATGAGCTCTTAGTGAAAAGCGTGTTGTACGTAAAAACGTGCGATTATCGGGAACGAGTTCTCTTATCTTATGAGAGCACATTGCATTGCAGTAACGATAAAACAGCAAAACACTACCCACTGTGCGTCGCTGCTCAAGAGAGTCAGTAGAGTTTAATACTCTACTGTCACCAGTGAGCTTCTTCGCCCTCTTCTGCTTTCAGTCGAGTAGCTCCAAAACAGATTTTCGAGCACCGACCCATACCTGAGAGTTGTATTCCATTTTTAGCCGAATGTACGTGGTGGTATAAATAGTAAGGATATCAGATGGAGTGAAATATCATTTACACCGTTTCAGAAAATCGAGGCACTTGTAAGCTGCTTTTGATGTTTGAAAAATATGTTTAATCCATCGAAAATCGCACTGGATTTTCATGCCAAGAACATCAAGAGCTTCCGATGCCGTAATATTTATGCCACCCGTTTGTACAGATAAAGCACAATTTTCGGTGGAACGTCTATGCGTAAGCATACAGCATTGCGTCGTATGTGCATTAAAATCAACTCTATTCGTCTGGCCTCAAGCAGATTTTGCTACGAGATCGTGATTGTGCGTATTATTCATGTTTTGCCTTAATCTCTAAAAGGTTCGGCCATTTGTAGAATGATTACGAATTGCAAATGCTGATGTCATCTGCAAAATATGTTGTAGATAGGATTGAAAGTTTGACAAACAAGGTGATTTAGAAAAATAAGAAATAGGGTAATTGAAAGAACAGGGCCTTATGGTACCCCTGCATTAATATTAAACCCGTTTGATGAAATCCCATCTGTAACAACTTGTATAGTGCGATTCCTGAGAAAGATCGATATAAATCGAAAAAAGTTATCAACGACACGACCAAAAGCAATAAGTTTTCACAGAAGCACGCCATGCCACACTCTATCAAACTCCCGGGAGATATCAAGAGCCAGTACCTCTTTCACCGAAATGGTGTATGAATTAACAACATTTTTACGAAAGGAAAACTAGATAGTCCCCTGTAGAGTGTCCCCCTCGGAAAACATACTGGCGGTCGCTTAGTAAATTCTTGGACTCTAGCTACTTCATATGATACAAATTTATCTCACTTTTCATTAGTAAATTGTTGGACTCTTGAATCTTAAATCGAGAAAATTTATCACTGACACCAAAAGCAATAAGTTTTGTCAGAAGCGCAACATGTCATACTCATTCTTAGGAATTTTGTATTTATTAACACCATTTTTCCGAAAGGAAAGGTAGGAAGTACCCTGTAGACCGCCCCCTATAGAAATTGTACTGACGGTGGCTTAGTCAATTTTTGGACTCTAGTTACTTCACAAGATGAAAATTTATCATTTAATATTATCTTAGAAAGCATAGAATAAATTGCAATTGGGCGGTAATTTTTTGGGTTGTTAGCCTCTCCCTTTTTGGGGATTAGCTAAATTCCAGCACACTGGAAATTCACCAACATCATATAAAGTGCTGAAATACGTCGCTATTGAATGTGCTAGAGTTGAAGAGCACTGCTACAAGACCACTGCTGAAATGCCATCCGGCCCAGAAGTCTTGTTAATACAGGGTGTCCGCCGCCGGGAAGGTATACTACTCGCAGTAATTCCATTTTAATACTGGCTGTATGCGATGTGGCACCGTCTTGCTGATTAACAAATCAAGCTCAAAGCATGCCGTTGTGGCCTTAAAAAGTTTTCAATCACATCACGATATCGCTCCCCATTCACAGTTACCGTTACGCTTTCATTTTCAAAGAAGTAAGGTCCAATGATTCCTCCTGACCTCCTGATTGCACACCAAACTGTCACTTTTAATGGATTCAAAGGTGACTGATGAATAATTTGACAGTTTTCCATTACCCAAAACCGACAATTGTGTTTATTCACATATCCATTCAAATGAAAATGTGCCTCGTCACTCATGTTGATTTTTTCATGAAAATCGGGGTTGTCATGGGCAAGCTATAACATCCTATTGGCGCGTTGGTTTATCGAATATTTTTCCGTAATAAATTTGCCACTTGTCTTCTTCACGACTCCCAAATATGAACTTTCAAGACTAATGGTTACCAAAATGTCGGCAAAACAAAGTAGTATACGTTCCCGGCGGACATCCTGTATTAGGATCTGCTAAGACCTTTTTAACTGCATGCACTCGACAGAATATCTGAATTGAGGAGCTTATTAACGAACGACCAAAAGCTCTTGCTACCCCGAGTAGCAGAAAGAACTTTAGGACTAAGACTAAGCTCCTTGTATAGATCTTGTTCATGCCTAAGTGCCGTGGTACACGTTACAGATACGATACATATAGACTGTCTATTATTCTTACATGACAATTATTTTTTGCTAATCTGAAAGAAACTCTGACTTCCGGCAATAGAGCTTGGTGTGTGTGTATAGGCTCTCAGTAATCGACAAGAGTTATTTTCCTCCCAACCTTTTGCAACGACATCTTTTGTCACAAATATTGTGTTTTAATGATCACTTATAATTCCACGTTAGTTTATTTGCAGTACCTTAAATTTTTTTTTTTTTTTTTCAATTTATAATATTCATTACTCAATCAAAAAATTATGGATTTGTAATAAGTTAATTTTTTTTTTCTCAAATATAAAAAAAACATTCAAGAATTTCTTGTTTAGTGCAAGAAGCAGCTACGTTTTCTTTTGTGTCATCATAATATTCAAAAGATATTAAACATTATTTATTAGTGGCATTAAAACTCAGCCAATATATTCTGCAAGATTTTTTTTTTTTTGGAGCTCAGAAAGTGGAATACTTTTATATAAAAAGAAAAGAAAGAAAAAAAAAAAAAGAAAAACAAAAATCGAAGAAAAATATGCAAATTAGTCACTCATGCTGTTGGTTGATCTTCATAAATAATGCGTACGTTGAATGATGTTGTTCATTAGGCATGCATGCATGCATGAAGGCACATAAGCACTTACATACATACATACATACATACATACATACATAAGTAACGTACATACATACATATCTTCGAATGTTTAACAAAATTGTTTCTCTGCTATATATGTATATGTAAGTTGCAAGTCTGTCCAATCGTAAATCTGTCTGTCTGTCGGTCTGACTGTCTTTATGTTAATGTTAAAGAAGTTACCAAGATCTCAAGATAATACACAAATGTGTATTTATGTATATGATGCTAAGAAGCATCATGAATGTTTATCCTATTTGTATTTTTTTTTTCTTTAGATTGTTGAATATATCTCAGCAGAAAACAAGATCAACATTTTGTCAATCATTGTGTGAGTTTAAATGTTGTATCAATCTAAAGGTATTCGTAATGTGAGCATCACAATGATAAGGTTACTTTAGCATCTTATATGTTGTACATATGAAAATCAGTTTGTCTCATATATTGTTTTAGTGATCACATAGGGGAAAAAGTGGATCAGCCCACTTGTACTATTTTGGATTTGTTTTAACCTTATTCGTGCCTAAATGATGAGTTATAAAGTCGAATGACAGCTTTTTATTTATCACTTAGTTTTGCATTATTAATACGTCTATCATCGGTATTTGTGATTTAATGTCATCGAATAATAAAATTATCGATCTCCTCTACCATTACTTCATGTGCATAACCCTTGTTTTTGACCTGAAGTCTACCAGGGCATTCACATTCCCTATGTGTCTTTCTGCGTTTCTTAGTGCTAGAAATTCATACACAACATGCATTGTCATGATTGTTGGACGATTTTGATATATCTAAGAATGTCTCCCTAAACTTCTTTTCCATCCCCTTATTGGCGCGATATTAACCCGACTTATTACTTTAGAGTCAACTCAAAGTTTTAACACTCCACTCCTTGTGAGGCGTGATGGTCGCATCATTACTCATCAGACAGATTCTTTTGCTACCTTTGAATTTACTATAGCCTACAGTATAGGAGAAAGCAAGTCCACATGCATAGATCTCTTGAGTAACCTCAAAGATTAATCTGCGCATTTTGCAAGACTCTATTATACGTCTCTTTTAATTTACTATAGTCCAGGCTATAAGAGAATGAAAATGCACAGAGCTACATATTATATGCGAAAGTCTCTGTTTGCACTAGATGCAAACCTAGATGTAAAACTGGATGTAAAAGATGTAAGGTGGATTTCTGTCAGTTACATGTCTCCCAGCACAGCTTGCGTCTTAAGTAATCTCAGAGATTAAGGTGTGTGCATTTTGCATACTATCCGATAATTGACTATAGTTCAGGGTGTAGAAGGAAGTAAGTACACAAGCGCAGAGCTGCTCATTGCATAGGTAAGTCTATTTTTAAAATAGGTATATGTACATATTTTCCTTTCCACTCGAGCTCTGGTCCCCATCTCATAAGACATATTTCGGATTTCTGTCAGTTGCGAGCCTTTTAAATGTAATCTGCAAGTTATTAAAACATTTCCAATGAGGAAAACCTAAAGTTCATATAACAACAAATAACAACCTTGTTTTTATAACTGCTAATTTCAATTCATTTAATCTATACATATAATAAAGCAGTAACTTATTTCCTGGTTATCTGTCTGTCTGTTTTCGCATCACGTAAAAACTACTGGATGGATTTTAATAAAATTTTGTAAGGACGTACGTTAGTATCCTGATTCAAATATAGGATACTTTTTTCTAAGAGAAGCTGGAGAAAAAGCAGTGAAAGTACGCAATTTTACCGATAAGCATACCTTAAGGCACATATTTTAGTAGAGATGAGACAGACAAAGTGTGTTTTTTATAGAGGTATAGAACTTTAAGTTGCAATAAAACTACGATGGATTATTCGATTGACATGAATTTTATTTATCCGAAAGATAATCTTGTGGCATTACATTTTAAATATGACTTCTGGCATATGACCGCCACGGCTGGCGCGGATGTAGTGGCCGTAAATGGTCAAGCGTTTGTGACTTATCCTCATAGATCAAGGACTTTACATCGCCCCACAGAAAGTAGTCTAGCGGTGTTAAATCACAAGGTTTTGGAGGCCAATTCACAGGTCCAAAACGTGAGGCGGTCACCAAACGTGTCTTTTCAATAAATCTATTGTGGCACGAGCTGTGTGACATGTGGCGCCTTCTTGTTGAAACCACATCTCCTCGACATCATGGTTATTCAATTCAGGGATGAATAAGTTAGTAATCATGGCTCAATACCGATCACCATTGACTGTAACGTTCTGGCCACCATCGTTTTTGAAAACGTACGGACCAATGATTCCACCAGCCCATAAAGCGCACCAAACAGTTAGTTTTTCTGGATGTAACGGTGTTTCGACATATACTTGAGGATTACCTTCACTCCAAATGCGGCAGTTTTTTTTGTTGGCGTAGCCATTCAACCAGAAGTGCGCTTCATCGCTAAACAAAATTCGCTTATGAAAATCGGGAACAACGGTAATCTCGTTTTGGGACCAAACTGCACTATTTGCAAGAGTTGTTCAGGCTTAAGTCCATTCATGATGAATTGCCAAACCAAACTGAGAATAAATCACTTGACAGCTGTTAAATCGGTCACCATCTTGAAAAGTAATGCCACCTTAAAGTTCTATACCTCTATAAAAAACACCCTTAAACCATATCTGAAGCTCTAAAAAACTAAAGGTCTTTGGTGTGGATTCCTTTCAAAGCAAAATCAAACAAAATATTGGTCAGGACGCACACAAATTGTGTGGGCGCACACCTAGTAAATTATAAAATTGTGAAAACTTAAACATTTTGTGCCTTGTATTTGATTAAAGAATGTCCAGGTGTCGTAAACTTTTGTTCTGCAAAGCCTTTCTTAACAGAAGAGCTGGTACACGTTCCTCTCAGTTCTTATCTGATACTCCATACGCCTCTGGAATATATTTTCGATCCGATATGTGTCCACTTGTGACAACGATTTAAAACCCATTAATATCAAATGCTCTTCAATCAAAGTTCAGCGCATAATTAGAACCACGAATTGCGCTACTGATATGACTTTTTTTTTCGAAAAAAAAAAATGGGTTTTAAAATTGAAAACATTTCATTAAAAAGTTGTTAATCAATAGTTTTTTCAGCATCTCTATAGCACTCTCGGCGTGTTGGTCATTGCTATCTTTTCTTCCAATTTTTTTTTTCAATATTCTTAACAAATTTGATATTGTTCTACTGAAAGTATACGTATTTCCTATTACTGGTCTAAAAAGGTGTGAGTGTCAGTTACCAATTTAATATTCACAAAAGCGCTTTCTTGTCCTTTACTCTTCGAACTAAATATTTCATGAAAGGAGAGACACAAAAAAAAGACGAAACGCTGAAGATTGATAGTGACCTTATATTTGTAATACTTTTCGAGGTGCATTTTTGTACCAAACATTTCTAGAAACTGTGGCAAGACACTAGTGTTATATTTTTAAAGAAAATAGTCTTAAGAAAATAGTCATAGAATAAGTAACCCTATCATTTTGATGCGCACTTTACATACAATTTTTCGTTAAGGAAAAACTGAAGTCAGAGATGTGACAATTTAAAAAATATATTAAAATTCCAGAATAATTCCTTGGGTAATCATTAAATATTAAGACAAAATTAATTATAGATTTTCCTTCTCGTTTAAAAATTATTTGATGTTCCTGAAACCCCTTCTGGAAACCCCTTCGTTTAACAACGTTTTGTTAAAAGTAATTTTTCTTTTGTTTCATATCTTAAGTTTACCCTTTTTCTTAAACCTCAAACTATTTTGCATTGGTAATTTGTTTAAACAACGACTTTAATCATTCAAAAACATTTCAAAATGAGATGAAAAAAAAAAGGAAACAAAATACGAAACGAAAACTGACAGACAGTCAAACATACATGAATAATATAAATCAATGCTTAACAATATCATTATACAAATGAATACCTCGATAACATGGTTGAAATATTATTCAATTTTTGTTTAAGTGTATGCAAATGATATGCTCACTTACACATACATACATCAACATTAAAATACAAGTAAATTTTTCTCTCTTTGTTTTAACTTAAATATGTATGAAAAGTCAATATGTTTATGCTGATTTTATACATTAAGCATCCCGTTTATGTAATTTTTAATTTTTTTTTTTAAGGAAAAAAATTATATTGCATTTTAAATAAGTAAGAAACAATCTGTGAATAGGATTGAGCAAAATGCCTTAAATCATTCAATAAAGGAAAGATCAGTTACGTATATGTCCAGGGTTGTGTGTAAACCTTAAGAAATTTCATTAGATAAAATAATAAATTAATAACACACTGTGTAATTTTTTAAGTCATGGCAAAATAACCATATACGGACACCAATACGTCATAAAAGACCAAAAAAAAGACCCCTGTCTCCCAGTTTTGCCCAAAGTCCTGATTCTTAACACAGTTTAGGTAGCGCTTAGGTAGCCGCAAAAGTGAAAAATTTCCCGAAAATTTTTTAGCTACACAAGCGCTACCTAAACGGTGTTAAGATTCATTCCTAGGAAGTTAATATGTTCTAGAAAGTTGTTTATTGAGATCTTAGGTTCATTTTTGTAGTTGATTGTTTCCTTGAATTTTGAACGGTTTGCTACCTATGGACCTGAACAGGGGAAAAAAGGTAAAAAAATTGAATTTTTTAAGGTTTTTTGCGATTTTGACCTTGAAGATGAAGTTTTTTTGATTTTATATGTTCACGATTTTTGTTCTTTATGACAAGAGCTACAACTTTGCCTCAGAGGGTATATCAAAATTCCAAAGGGTTTGCAAAATATGAGCTTGAGTAAATGATCATTTTTTTGCAAAAATGACATCGAGGCCCCACATCTTTGAGGGCCCATAAAAAAAACCTGGAGGACTTTGGGCAAAACTGGGAGACAGGGGTCTTTTTTTTTTGGTCTTTTATAACGTACTGGTGTCCGTATATGGTTATTTTTTCCGTGTTGCACTGTGTAAGCAAGCATTCGATGCTTTAAAAATGCTTTCTGAATGATGAAAACTTTAGTTATTTGGAGACGATGCTCAATTAGTGGCAATTAATTTCCCTTATAAAATATATAAATTACAACCTCCTCTTCAGGTGGTATTTATTCCTTAGCAAGTTGAAGGTACTTAGATGTATAAACGTTACCGTTTTTTTTTTTTTCATAAGTGGAGTATTTTCTATATTTTATAGGAAGATACCGCAGCTGGCCACTAACCCTTCGTTTCTCAATTATTTCTGACTAGTAACTTACGACTACCTTACTTTTATTGAGTCTCGTGCTGTTCCTACCCTTTTAATTTCGTCTGCAATGATGTCAAACTGGCGGCGGGTACATGTCTACTTTCTATTTCATCAAAGAGTCTATGGTAAATGCAAAAAAGACAGAACTATTTATTTAGCGGGAATCGAACCTGCAACCTTCTGACTACCCCGGGGGGTTCCATTTGTCATTGCAGTACATTCTCAAATGCCTTGAAGCGGTTCACTCGGGGATAATAGGGGCACCAGACGCTAGGGTTCCTGGAACCCAAATCTGGAAGAAGAGGTCTGTGTTTTAAAACGCGGGTCCTCTTCGAAGCCCGACCAGTGCCCAAACGACTGGTACCACGGGAATCGGTGGCCCCACAGAGACTCCCCTGTCTCTGTGACCAGTTATTATTCGGGGGGGTACACGTGGTGGCTGTGGTTTAAGATCGATGTATGTAGGGTGAATGCATTGTTGATCAAAATGTGCTGTTGCATTCTCAACAGAAGGAGTTGGGTAGGCTCCAACCCCTAAGCAAGTGGTTAGAACATGGGTCCAGGCTTGCCATGTTCTAAGAATTGCTACTCACTGTGACTGTGCGACACACCTGAATTACGTAAATGGTGCCCCTTACACAGGGCACGTTATCGTAGGGTGCGCCGTTACTACACAGTGGGGGCGCTAGTCTACGTCTTAGTTTCACCCGGTGTTTGGAGCACCGTGGGATTAAGCCACCGTGGCAGGTACCCACGTTAATCTAGAACACATCTGCAACCTTCTGACTGATAGACTAGCGCACTGCCAATCGGTATATCGAGGCATTCATTTGCTTAAATCTAAGATCAGCACAGCATCTACATTTATTATGTGTCTGCCCGTGATCCTAGGCCTTTATGTTAGCCAGCCTGACACACAAATTGTACTCTGTCGTTTTAGCCTTTTACCAGGCACTGTCTATTTTCTCGATTTTTAACTGGGTCACATAATACCTGAAGTCATCAAGGTAATAACGTAATTTTCCAGAGATTAAATTTTTCGCAATTTTAGCGCTATTAGCAATTTCGTGATTTTTTTTAATTTTCTATTTTCCTTTAAAATCCGTTTAAGATTAAGAGAGTTTAATGAACGACCACAAATAGTACTATTATTGTCAAAATATTTTCTATAAAAACTAGGATTCGTTTTGTCACAAAGAAACTTGGAACTAAGCTGTTCTCTTAAAGCTTTTTGTACGTTTAGGCTGATCTTGTTATATAGAAAATATGGATTAGAACCTCCATAAAATTTCCAATATTTGTAAGTGTTCAGATAACCATTTTTAGGCACCCAGATTATATCCACCAACCTTCAGGTCTTCCTACCAACTTTTAAATAAAAAATATTAGTCTTTGGTGCAAGTCGAACCCACAACCCCAGACTAATAGACTAGCACACTACTAGCCCATCGAGATCCCCGTAAGTGCCATAAGTGGAGTCTTAATTATCGGTGTTAATGCCAGTAGTATTCAATTATACTTTAAAGACTACAGCATGAGATTTCACTATCAAGGAGAATTTAAAAACTAGAGAATTAACGCCTTGGGCCACAAATTCTTTGGATAGATTTTTAGATTTTTATATAGAGAGTTGTGCGCTATATAGTTTAGGTAAAAACTCAACCCAGTAACTTTTATTAATTTCCTCCTCAACTTAGTTTCATTCCTGAACAAAAAAGTAAATCAACATAGTAGAAGTGTCGATGTAGATTGATGTAAAATATTTTCGCTAAGTTTACAGAGTCTACTTTCTGAAGTGAGCTCCAGCTAGAGCTGCACATGAAGTTTTTCATAATTCTATAATATTAAAGTCCACGCAATGTTTGAAATAGGGTAAGTATTTTTTAATATTACCTTACTACATTTATACTTATTAAACTTTTCGTTTGATAAAATATGTGGCTTCAATACTAAATTTTGTTCCTGGTTTGGAACTGATGCAGAATATACCTTCGTCTTCTCTCGAAAAAATTCAAAAATTCTCTAGATTTGCAAAAATTTGTAGACATAAGAAGAAGTCAGTTAGGAATGATTGTTTTTAATATTTTGGGGTATAAAACACTTGCTAAACATGTGGTAAGATTACAAAACGACAATATGTAAAAGTGATGCATCTACTGGTTCTTGCTCTAACGGCGCAGCGGCCAGTGACCACACCTATCACAACTGTCAGAACTATGTTGTCCAAAACTAGAAGTAGCTTAGTCTTTGCAGCATCAAGTTAGGGTAAAATTTCCCGTAAGACTCTGCAATCCTCACTAACATGCCAAAACCGATCAGTACTCTGTACTACCTAATCGGACAGAAGCCTATAGTAATGACTATGATGATACTCTTGGGACGCCGGTTACTGCGTTTAAAAGAGCGCATAATCGATTACCAAGACGCAATTACTGCAATAGTCTGATAATATTTTGCTCGATTTTGCTTTGAAAGTACTCTACACCAAATTTCAGGGTTCTTACATATTTACTTTATACAAAGGTACCCAGCCTTAGATTAAATCCTAAAAATTATTGTAAACCTCTGTAAAAGGTGTTTAAAATATTTAAACAACAATGTAATTACACAAAGTAAAAATACAAATCAAATACAAATTTTATTTAATATTCAATGGCGTCTAATGTTACACAATAATTTTTAAAATATCCCAGTTTTAAACCGAAAATGAGATATTTTTGCGGAAAAAATCTATCCTATATTGGAATCAGGATGCTAAGCTACATCCTCATAAAATATTGGTATAATCCATGCAGTAGTTTTTAAGTGATGCGAACACAAATGAAAAGCAGACATACAGGCTGACGGAAATGCGTTACTATTTTATTATATGTGACCCGGTCTATGAAAATGTGGCTTATGACTTAAAAAACAAAATTTCGAAAAATTAGCTGTTAAAGATAATGCATTTCGTCAGTTTCTTAGTAGTTTTTCTCTTGCATTATGAACATTCATGCCCAAAAGGCAACCAAAATATGCAAAAGAGCATAAATGAGATAAGTTCGTGTGAATATAAAGAGCGATGTTTTTTTTCAATGCAAAGCACAAACCAGTTTCTGACATTTAGTACATTTTTAGTACACTTCTAAGCAAGTTAGGACTTTCTAGTTTTCACCACGTGAAAGAGCGTCTCAAAAAGTATCGAAACCAAAAAAAAAGTGGAAAAGTTTTTTTTTAGTCATAAGCCACCTTTTCATAGGCCGGGTCACATACATATGTATAGATTGGAAAGAACAAAATAAAAAATATTTAATTTAAATAAATTCTTTGTTAACTGGACAAATTGTGTTTTAGCTTTCTAGATTGCCCAGTTACCAGCTAACTGGGCAATCTAGGCCATTCCAGGCCATCTGGCAACACTAATTATCCTATAGAGGATTCTTATGAACTCTAGATAAAAACATGCACAAACTATAATGTTGCCCTAGATAAACCAGGCATCTTCTAAACTGCGATCTGTTTTATATGCAAAATTCTATAGTGAAAAGTATTAGCTTAAACATATAATATCCCTTTTGTGATATTGATAAAAAAAAATTATGCTAAAATGGTTTTCAGAAATTTTGATATGTTGTCATAAATCCACCATTAAGTTTTTAAAAACAATATTAAATCAACAAGATTTTATTAAAGCAAATTTCATATTAAATTCAATTATAAAAACCTTTTAATTTTAAACCAAAAAAGTTGTTACTTTAAAATAAACTAATTATAAAAAATGTTTTCTTTTTTTCTTCTTCATAGTAATTTAAGTTAAAATCCTTTTTAGTCCTTAAATATTGCCGAAAGAAGAGAATTAAACTTGGCCAAAAACTAAAAGCATTTGTTTAAAAATATTCGTGTTTGTATGTGAGTGTTTGTGCGTTAGTAAAAGTGTTCATATATTTGCCTTAGAAATTAAGGACATTATTAGTTTGTAGTTTAACACATAGATACACACCTAAACATTAAACTGAAATATACTTAATTTAGATTTGGTTACCAGACGTTTTATGTTTGGTTTCCTTGCCTCTGTCTCCCTTAACCCCTTCTTTGCTGCCAACAATTGTGTTTCTAAGTTTCAAAAAGGATATTTAGTTGTTAGTTAAGGATTGTTTTTTTTTTGTTGCTTGGGGTTTGCTTAAACCGGAAAACACATTTTGGTAATCATACAGGAATGTTGTTTGCCCAAACATTTACATTTCTATTAAATGTTAATGAAACGCTAAAATAGAATGTGTTCAAGAGGTAAATGGAATAATTTTAAAAATTATAAAAGATGGAAAAAAAAGAAAGTTTCGACTTCTTTTGATTCATGTGGAAAAGGGATTTTGCAAAATAGTTTGTTAAGTATTAAATAGTATGGTAAGTGTTAGAAGGTTATCACTATTGTGGTCTGGATATGGCTAAACTATTTCAGCCAAGACATATTATGTGTGGCTTGTTGTGGACTTCAACACACTGTCTGCTGCTTAGAAGCCGTGCAGGGATGTGTGGAAGTTGAATTTTGTTATTCGAGACGGTGTAGTTTCGGGTTTCATGGACTACTACGTGTTAGGTACGAGAACTGTTTAGGGTGTCTTATATGATGATCACGGTGATGATCTCAGGCTACTCAACATCTGCACCGTATCTCAGAAGGAGATGTAACACATATTAACGCCAGTGCCAGGCTTGTTTCTTTAACGTGCTGGTGGTTTTACCTCTGAGTGAATACAATGCGTCGACCAATGGTCTTGTTGCAATTTTAGAACATGGTTTGAAGGGCCATGGTCATAAAAATTGCTTAGGAGCTGGAGACTAAACTAAACCTTTAACGAAATTCCCCATCCGAGCGATTCAGAATCAGCCACTCCGCTACACCCCTGGGTTTTCCCTTACGCGATAAAGAAAGGACGAAGGCATTAGAGAAATATTTAATATCAAGATCCCCCATGCAGCGATTCAGACTCAGCCACTACGCTACATCCCGAAGGGCCTAACTAATAATCGGTCACAGGGTCTTATGATCCCCATGGTACTACCGATTTTTGTGGCGACGAGTCGTTTGAACACTGGTAAGACTTCGAAGGTTCTTATCTTCCAGTTTCAGTTCCCCAGGCAAACCTCGTTGACTGCTGCCTCCGGGAACTTTAGCGTCCAAGACGTTGATATGCTATAAAAGTAGTTACAAGGAGAATTATAAAACTTGCCATTAAGGCAGTTGATCCGAAGGAGGTAAAATTCTTAAATTTATATTTTGAGGAAAAAAAGTATTGGAATCAGGATACTAAGGTACCCCCTTACAAAATTTTGATAAAATCTATTCAGTAATTTTTACGTGATGAGTATATGAAGAGAAAGACAGAAGACAGACAGGAAATGAGTTACTATTTTATTATATGTATAGATAAGCAAATTTGTGGCATCCAGGCCATTGTTTACAAATTTACATTTTTTTTTTAAAGAGAAGTACCACTCAGGCAGTTAATGCCTATATTAACTGTTGTACTTCCTTTGGAAAGGGATAGTAGTAGATAAGACAGATGGTTAGTGATAGTAAAGCTTCGATTCTGGCAACACTGCAATTGCACGTTATGATTATTTTTAGAACAGTATTGCAGCGCCTCTAGTGTTATTTAGGCGAATTAGTTTAAAGCCTGCATAGCCAGTTTATAATTATTTTACTTCGCCGGCGATTTAGTGCTATGTGGTAATACCGGCGAAGGAGGGCGCTGTGATATGCATTATTATAAAGAAAAATTAAAGAAAAACTGACGTTGCCATGGCTGAGTATTGAACTCGTGACCATTGCTTAGTGCTAACCACTTAAGCTACAGCACCCTCGTGTAGGTGTCAAACAACTAATGTGTAGGTGTCAAACAACTATTGTATTCCGAGAAAGTTACTGTACAGTAATCGATTTAGCCAAAAAAAGATTGTAAGGATGGGGTATCTTTTTCAGTAATAAATTCTTGATAAGTTTTAATTTTTAAAAATTTTCTTCCAACGTCATTATGTACATGTACATACATATGTATGTATATATATTTTTTGTTTATTAAGGAAGTTTGATCGTATTTTGTTAAAGCACTTTCTTATCAATTTAATGAATTTGATCTTAAACATTTTAACGTTATGTTTTCACATTTTAATTAGTCGACACGGGAGACAGACACCTTTCGTGGCATGTAATTGTTGTTCTAACGATTTTGATTGTGGCTCTTGTCTCATAAATAGATATCCAAACACATACCCACAAGCACTTACACAATTACAAAATTTGCAGCTGTGTAAGCAGCTTGTTTTCTAGATCATTTTAACTTGTTAAGCTCATTTAACTAAAAACTAACATTTAATCTTTCTCAGATCATTAACATTTTGTACGCAAGAAATAAAACCAATAATTGCAGTTTTTCGGCAAAAAAAAAAAAACTTTACAATTCTACAAATTCTTTTTTTTAGATTAAATACCAAACATGGTGGGTTAACAAGACATAAAACGTAATTGAAGATAAAATGCAAACGCTTATGCCAAAAAAAGAGTAAGAAAAAAATTTACAAAAATGAAATTTCTTCTTCATTTGAACAGCCAAGAACTAAAATTAGGTTACATATCGTTGGAGATCGACCTCAAAATCAATTTCACTTGTTCAACGTATTTAAACAATTTCAAAGAGTTTATTTGGCTGTTGGTTTTTAAGTTTTTATCGCTTAGCGTTTGAGATGTTTGATTTAAGTTTATTTATTTTTTGGTTGTTTGGAGTTTGCTGTTGTTATTATTGCTGTTGCATTTATTTGTTGAATTCGTTAAAACATTTAATTTGGTAAAATGTTCAATTAAAGAAACATGATACACTCTAGTGTACATGTGAACGTAAGTGGTGGTAGTGGTAGTGGCGGCTTTACTAGAGTCTGTTGTAAACTTCATTATAACGGTGCTATTACAGACAATGCTTTTTATATATTTCTTTAAGAACTTAATAAATGTTTTACATTTACTTTTGTGGTAAGTGCGTAAGTTAGATATATATTTTGAATAGAAAGGTTTTCAATCTGCAAGAAATAGGATACAACAGAATAATCTATATACATATTTAAAGCACAAAATGTGTTTGTTTGTATGTTTGTTTGTTTGTTTGTTTGTTTGTCGGAAAGCTATAGCTGCCTACACCAGTGACCCGATCTTTCTGAAATTTTCACAGTTTGTTACTGGATATACGGATGGTAAAATAGGTATTTATTTTTTTGATATTCGAAGTGGGCGTGGCACCTCCCATACAAAGTAAATATTTATCATAATATATCTTGATAACAGTAATAGGCACCGTCTTGAATTTTCGCACCCGTAACCTCTATATTAATGTTCATAGTTTAGCGAAACCTAGACTGAATTGGAATAGTGGGCGTGGTACCTCCCATACAAAGTAAATATTTATCAGCGCTTATCTTGATAAGAGTAATAGGTAGCGCCATGCAGTTTTGCAACAGGAACCTCTATATCAACATACATAGCTTAGAGAAAGATAGACTGGATTAGAATAGTGGGCGTGGTACCTCCCATACAAAGCTAAAAATTATTTACGTGTATCTAGAGAACTACAATAGCTATCACCTTGCAATTTCGCACCGGTAACCCCAATATTAACGTACATAGTCACGCTAAACACGGACTGAATTGGAATAGTGGGCGTGGTACCTCCCATACAAAGTGAAATTTTTAAAATTATTACCGTGTTCCTGGCGAACTACAATAGACAGAGCCTTGAATCTTTGCGTGAGTAACCCATATGCTAACGTGCATAGTTAACATAAATACAAAATTAATTGGGACAGTTGGCGTGGTACCTCCCATATAAAGTGAAAAATTATTATCCTGTATCTAGAGAACTGCCATAGGTAGCGCCTTGAAATTTCCTACGAGTAACCATCATATTAACGTACATAGTTTAGCTTAACACAGACTGAATTGGAATAGTAGGCGTGTTACCTCCCATACAAAGTGAAAAATTATTATCGTGTTTCTGGCGAACTACAATAGATAGCGCCTTGAAACATTGCATGAGTAACCCCTGTGCAAATGCGTATAATCTACCAAAATACAGAATGAATTGGGACAGTTAGCGTGGTACCTCCTCTGCAAAAATAAAAACTATTATCGTTTACATAGAGTACAATAATAGGTATAGTCTTGAAAAAAGGTAAAAGTAACTCTCATGCCCATGCAAAAACTCTAGAAAAACATAGGCTGGATTGGGACAGTGATCACGGTACCCCCTATACAAAGTAAACAATTATTATCCTGTATCTATAGAACTGCAATAGGTAGCATCTGGGAATTTTGCATCATACGAAGATACATTGTTTAGAGAAACACAGACTGAATTGGAATGGAGGGTGTGTTACCTCCTATACATAATGAGAAATTATTATCGTGCAATAGACAATAGATGAAGCCTTGAAACTTTGCACAAGTAACCCTCAGAGTAACGTGCAGTGCATAGTGTAGCAAAATACTGAGTGTAGCGAGGCGCACCGGGAATAGCTAGTGTTTTATATAATTAAATTCAAGCATATAAATAAAAATATTTTGTTATGAACTGATCACCGAAAAATATATTATAGATCATGACAACTATATTATTGTAGTGATATGATCACGAAAATTATATTATAGTCATGACAAATATATTATTTTCTCCACAACGGATACTACTGCCACAATTAGTATCTGTTGTGGATAACATAATATATTATAGGAAATTTCTGTTAAATGTATAATTAAATTCAAGCAGATAAATAAAAATATTGTAATGATATGATTACGAAATTTATATTATAGATCATGACAACTACATTATTTTCTCCACAACAGATAAAATATAGGAAATCTGTGTTATATGTATAATTAAATTCAAGCAGATTGTAGGGATATAATCGCGAATATTATATTACAGATTATGTCAACTATATGGAAAACACCATAGCAGATAATAGTTGTGGCAGATAAATTACAGGATTTTTGTTTTATAGGAACAATTAAATTCAAGCAGATAAATAAAAATTTTGTAGTGACATAATCACGAATATTATCTTATAGATCACGACAACTATATTATAATCTCCACAACAGATAATAGTTGTGGCAGATAAATTATAGGAAATTTGCTTAATATGTATAATTAAATTCAAGCAGATAAATAAAAATATTATATTAATATGATTACGAAAATTATATTATAGACCATTACAACTATATCATGTTCTCCACAACTAGTTGTGGCATATGTATTATAGGAAATTTTAAAGCTTAACAGACCAGAATTTTACTTGGCATTGAAATATCGATTCTACACGCAAAGAAAAAAACGTGGTAAATGGTATGGTCACAGGAACCACATTATGTTCTCTGTAACAAAGTATGGCTGCGACGAAACAAATTTTGGTTGTCTTTAACATTACGATGGTTACGACAAAAAAGTTTTGGTTAAGATTTAATCATTGTATGGTTACTACACCCACCCAAAAAATACAACATATATTAATTCCTCTTGTTCCTATAAGGATCATAGGGCCATAAAAAATACAACATGGTTGGTTTTAACTCTATAACGAAAGTTTGACTTTTAAAGAACGCCATCTGTTGTGATCAAGCGTTCAAATCCTTTTTGCTGTGCTATAAGCATTTAAACAATATTGACGACAGACAGAGAATTATGATTATTCGGAACATGCATATCGATACGTTATCTAAGCATAGAAAAAAAATTAGCAAATTTTTATTTCCTATTCTGCTGACGTATTGTTTATTTGCAAGCAAAACAATGGCTGGTGAAGACGGCGTATGATATTTTAAATTTGAAAATTTCTATAAAAAATATATTTATACCTGAGTAAATATTTTGGTGTCTTTCCATTACATTTCTATTTTATAAAAACTTATAAAAAACCAAAACAAAACAAAACAAAACAAAATTTAAAAACTTTAAAATATTTCTTTGGTAAAACAAAAATTAGTTAAAAAATCAAAATTATCTAAATTGAAAGAAGATTAAAAAATTTTCTAAATTTAATGCAAAATTAACCAAAAATTTCCGTGCTTATAAAACAACATGTTTTTGTCCTCGCTGAACAAACACTTAGTCAGCGGTGTAAAATCTGCACTCATGCCAGCCGCCTTTCGTTTGTTGTCTAGTGGTTCTCGTTTTGGCTTAGACAAACCGCAATTCAGCTGTAGCAATCAAGAAAAAATGGCCAAAGAGCGCTGTAATTTTAAAACAGATAGACAGCCAGACGCAATGAAAGATTTAAAATTGGAAAGACGTTTAAATCCCAGTGCATATACCTGGGAATATCCAGCAGAATGCTGTAATAGTCCTTGTCCTGATTTATTGCCCAGATTTGATAGTCTTTACTATAAACCCAGCGATAAAGCCAAAAGACAATACCAACAAACCTGGGTGGAATGTAAACCGCAACAAAAAAACCCTCGTAAAGTGTGCTGTTATGATCCCCCCGAATTACCACCAATTATCCCTAGAAAAAAGACTGAAAATCCTAAAACCGCTTGCCCATTTAATTCTCGTAAAATGGCAACTTTTTGTTCCATGCGTTCAGGTGATAAATGCCCACACACAACTAGCTTAGGCTGTAGGCAGGCTCGTTATCCTCCTTCCTGCAATTTTACTAAACCATATGAACCTTGCAAAAAGAAATGTTGCCCCTATCCATCTTATTCGGAATGTTGTCATCCTCGTACGCCACCTTTAAGAACTACAGAGTGCAGTTGCAATAGAGTGCAGGATAAATGTGGTGCCTATGAATTTTTGAGACGTAAACTAATGTATACAATATCACCGCCTTTACCAGCCTGGCCGCCTAAATTAGAAGGAAAATTCTAAATCTTTGATCTTCTTGTTTTTTATTTAAAGTTTTCAAAATTTTGTGGCCCACCTTAATTTTATGGTAAAAATATTTATGAGTTTTATGGCAGATGCTATAAAACTATACATTTTTTTATTATAAAATGTAAGGGAGAGGTGTATTATGTAATTGCTGTTGTGGATAATTAAGCAAGGTTTTATAAGTAAGGTGATTTTTTTAGTGGACTCAAAACTTTAATTGAATTAAAAAGAAAAATTATACTCGGAATTGCATTTTTGTCATTATCAGAAATTTCTTCTAAGGGCCTAATTAATATTATCACAGAGTTTTACACAGTACAAATAAATTTCTTGTTTTAGACAATTTTCAAGAAATAGCTTCTTTTTCACTGTTAAAAATATGACATCGGAAAACGCTGGTTGTCAGGTGACTTTTTTGAACGATAGAAAGAGGGTATGGGTAAGACAAAATTTTCATATTAAATTTTTATATTAAATATTCATATACAATTTTCATATAAAATTTTCATATACAATTTTCATATAAAATTTTCATATAAAATTTTCATATAATTTTCATATAAAATTTTCACATAAAATTTTCATATAAAATATTCACATAAAATTTTCATATAAAATTTTCACATAAAATTTTCATATAAAATTTTCGCATAAAATTTTCATATAAAATTTTCATATAAAATTTTCATATAAAATTTTCATATAAAATTTTCATATAAAATTTTCATATAAAATTTTCATATAAAATTTTCATATAAAATTTTCATATAAAATTTTCATATAAAATTTTCATATAAAATTTTCATATAAAATTTTCATATAAAAATTTTATATAAAATTTTCATATAAAACTTTCATATAAAATTTTCATATAAAATTTTCGTATAAAATTTTCATATAAAATTTTCGTATAAAATTTTCATATAAAATTTTCATATAAAATTTTCATATACAATTTTCATATACAATTTTCATATACAATTTTCATATAAAATTTTCATATAAAATTTTCATATACAATTTTCATATACAATTTTAATATAAAATTTTCATATAAAATTCTCATATACAATTTTCATATAAAATTTTCATTCAAAATTTTCATATAAAATTTTCATATAAAAGTTTTATATAAAATTTTCATATAAAATTTTTATATAAAATTGTCATATAAAATTTGTCATTAAGTAGACTTGATGTGGGCTTCATTTCTTTTCCATAAGCGCATAAATGGCTGATATGAAATTATGTGTTAAAAAATTTTACCTCATGTGTATCTGTATAAAAAATTAAACGATATAAAGACGATATAAATTAAAACAAGTAAGAGTGCTATATCTTATACACACTTCACCATAGTAATGTTAAATATTCCCTTATTCTGTTATGTTTCCCAAATTTATTTTAATAATATATATTCGGTTTTTACGTTTAAGATATTAAACTTTATTACATATTTCAAATATAATATAAAAATATAGAAAATATAGAAAATCGACCATTTTTTGTAAAAATTTTATCGAAAATTTTGTATATATTGTATACACTTCATGCGATTCTCTAATACTTATTTAATAATAAAAAAGCAAAAAAAAAAACATTACAACAGAAAAAAATAAAAAAAACAACTTAAAAAATATAGGTGGACGTGGTTTTTTGCCCACAGCCTCGAATGTAATGGTCTGATCTTGCTGAATTGCATTAGCGAAATTTTCGAAACCTAGCCTGGCAGATTGCTGAAATTGCCTGTATCTCTTCTGTTGCCTTGGCAAAGTTGATTTCAAGCCGAACACAGACGGACTTCTTTAATCAACTTCTCTATGAAAATATATACTTTATGGGGTCGAAAACGAATATTGTAAAATTACACAAGGAATGACAAAATTGTATATACCCCAAGGTGAATTTATAACAGATTGCCTCACTACGAAGGGCAAATATAAAGGCACAAATTTTAAATTTTTTTGTATGGTTTTTGGCAGTTAAACTTACAATTTTTCCCCTTAAATGGAAGTTAAACTATCAAACTATATAAAAAAATAAAATAAAAATTAAATTTTTGCTTTAATATTTGCCCTACGTAGTGTGGTAAGGGGTATAAAAATAATACCCATTATTCAAAATTATTTGTCATTCCCTAGGCACATTCATCAGGTACCCTAACTACGAAGGGGAAATTTTTTGTCAAAAATTTTAAAATGTTTTTTTTTCTATGGAGTTTGATAGATCAACTTTCATTTAAGGAAAAAAAGTTTAACTCTCAAACTCCATATCAAAAAATCAAAAATATTCGCCTTAATATTTCCCCTTCGTAGTAAGGCTACCTCAAGGCTGCGGTGGGCAATTAGCAATTTTTTTGTATGGAATTTGACAGTTAAACTTACATTTATTCGCCTTAAATGGTAGTCGAACTATCAAACTCCATATAAAAATATTAATAATTTTCGCTTTCGCCTTCGTAGTGAGGTTACCTGATTAATGTACCTTGTGTCATTCCTTTTCATTTCCGTTTAAAATAAACAAATGTAAAAATAAAACATAAAAAATTTCACAATCAAAATTATTTAAGTAAAACTTTTAAATTTAAGAAAAAAGATAACAAAATTTGCTGATTTTAATATAAATTTAAAAAAAATTCTCTACTTATAAAATAGTATGTTTTTATCTTCATTCAGTAGAAATTTTGCCGCCGGTATAATATCTGCACTAACGCCAACTGCCTTGCATTTTTATTCAAGTGTAGGTTGTAAAAGCATCAGTGTTGGAACAGCGCTCAAAGACATGGGCGCCCAACCCCAAAGGCTGCTGGGCAATTGCCGTATCTGTGCAGGTACACAGCAACCTGATATTCTTAGCAACACAAAACCAACAAGGCAGCCATGTGCCGAAAAAGATTTGAAATTGGAAAAACCTAAACTGCCCGGGACGTCAACCTGGGAATATCCAGCAGAATGTTGTAAAAATCCTTGTCCTGATCTCTTGCCTAGTTTTGATAGTCTCTACTATAGGCCCACAGACAAATCCAAAAGGCAATACCAACAAACCTGGGTGGAGTGTCCAACGGCACAAATACGCCCACGTAGAGTATGCTGTTATGATTCCAACGAACTACCACCACTGTACCCTCGCAAAAAGTCAAAGAATGTTGAACTCTGTTCTGAATTTAATGTCAGTAAACTAAAATCTCTCTGTTCAATGACTTCACATGCCAAATGTTCACGAATACAAATACCATGTTGTATACGGGGTCGTTATCCACCCAACTGCAAACGACCAAAAGCAGATGATAATTGCAAAAAGAAATGTTGCCCCTACCCAGCGATGTCGGAATGTTGCCTTCCCTTTATACCACCTCCAAAAAAGACAGAATGCAATATTATGTCACAATTGGCCCATTGTGACGCCTATAGATATTTAAAGCGCAAATTAATTTTTGATTTGCCACCAGCTATACCAGCTTGGCCACCCAAGCTGAACTAGAGCTAAGCTTGATTCAATTTTAATCGTTTAATTTTTCTGTTTCAACATTTCTTTGCAGCCTTTAATTTTATAGTAAAAAGATTTAAGGAATTTTATAGCAATTGCTATAAAACCATAAATCTTTTTAATATACAATTATTAGGGAAGCGTATGCTGTAAATTTTGTAATGTTTTATAAGTGTATTAATTTTATTATGAATAAAAGATTGGGAAGTAAAATTTTGGTTTTCAGTTCTCAACAACTTGGGCTTCGTCCGTCCACCTTCTGGAAAAATTTAGCTTAGTGATCTTTGTCTCTATCTAGCAAACAGTTTCGGTTTTTTTTAACGGAATTCTTGTTAAGGGATGAGTTTTATTTCTAGTTTGACGAATACATCAACAAGCTGAATTGCCAAATAAAATGTGAAAACAATCCAAGACAATTAGTTGAGGTACTATTTTAAGGGTTTGGTACCCAAAGGGTAAAAACCTAACCCTATTGTTTTCGCTACAATGTATCCGTCTGTCCGTCTGTCAGTGGCTTCCAATTCTGGAACAGTAAAAGACTTTTGAATGTATCACAGAGGTGTATCGATATCGATCGAAATTACATTACTGCTACTGCGTATTTCGATTCGAACAAGAAATCATTCGAATTTGTATGACTTTAACATTGTGTTTCGAAAACGATTTCTTTCGAATCGAGATACACAGTAGACCCCCTGATCTACCCAAGGCATATTAATCAGGTAGCCTCAAGTAGCAAGTTTATCATCATGTTCCAGCCAAGGCAACTAAAATTAACAAGTTTTAGTTGCCAGTTGCCATACGTAATACAGTTTTGGGCAACTGACAACGCAACTGATGTTTACATAATCGACCTATAAATTTGCAGAAATTATAATTCAAATTCTAGTTAAATAAAATCATTAGATTTACAAAGTTCCAAGTTTTATTAAAAAAATCATTAAAAATCCATTAAAAAAATTATAAAAATTATTTACAAAAATTGTTGAAAAACCTTAATTCTATACAAAAACCAAACGTTTTCAAACAACATGTCAGAGTTTAATTACAATTATTTTTTAGGAAATTCTACCTATTTTTCCAAAATATTTATTTTTTTTGTGAAATTCGGCAACAAAAATAAACGTAAATGTCTCTTCCTCTTTAAGAAAAATATCTTAGCACGTAGACGGTTTCTTTATCAGACCCTGTCTATGATGGTAAGCCCACACTTCACATATTGAAGGTATAGCCAAACATGAGCATTCAATAGCACGTAAGGCTTTTGGCCTTTTACGTGTGCATTCAGAAAACGAAGGATACGGTGCAGTGCGTTTGGAACATTTAGCAGGTTTCCTTTGTGTCAAGCAACTTGGTGGCATACGTCCTGGCTTACAGCCCGGAGATACAAGATGGGGACATTTGCTTTTACTCGCTATGCAGACATCCTGTTTGCATGCAGTTTTAGGACGTTCTTTAGGCAAGCGTTTCTTAAATTTAGGCTTAATAGGCGCATTACAACAAATAACTTTTGGTTTTATAAATAGGTCGGGACATTCATCCCAAGTTTGTTCATATTTACGTTGACATTTATCCGTACGTTTGTAATAGAGCTTATCAAATCTGGGTAAGCTATAGGGACAGGGATCGCCACAACAGTAAACACTACGTTTGATTTTGATTTCTGGCTTTTCTTTGACAGCAGGTGCTGGTTGTGCCAATTTCTTTAAGCCTGCGGTTTTGGCTGCACAAGGACTTTCCTTAAATTTTTCACCACATTTTGGTCCTGAGACTGCACTACATTTAGATGACCTGCCATCTGATTCTGCCTTTCCAGCTAACGTACGCTGTTGCAGCTGGATTAATTTAGAACTAGCCCCAAGTCTTATGGGCCACCGAAGAAAGTTTGACACATTAATACGATTAATAACTGCTACGGCCATTTCTTAACGTTGCAAATAGATTTATTTATTTTTTTTTTTTTGTTATTTTTATAAGTTTTTTACAAATTAGGACAAATTAACTGAGAATTTAGAAAATTTATACGATTATACAAAAATTTGCTTAAGAAATAATTTTTATTTCCAAAAATATATCCTAAGCAGAAACAAAAAAGTCAGGGCTTACTTTCCGTTCAATTTTTAAACACTTGTTATGAATTTAAAACAAGGTGCCAACACCACGTCTTGATGAGCCATCGAGATGTTCACGCATGATAAATTCTCGTGAATACTACCATTGTCGATGTCATGTTGATGTTCATCCGCATACCCGCTCCTTCGCCGTAACATTCTGAATGATCATGGAACTGCATTTACGCACTTCATGATTGGTCGTCTCCATATGTGGGTGTGCCAGGCTGGGTGGAGTACCGACTAAAAAACCCCTTGTTACCTGTTCCCAATGATATCCGAATGAATTATGTTTAGAAAAATATGGAATTTATTCTCCACCTTTACAATATAAACAAATACAAACAAAACGGTACATGTTTATGCATGTTTTGAGCTAGTAGAAAATTTTGCAAGTATTATATTGCTCGAAGATAGCAGAATGTGCTAAAGTAATATCATGTCATAATATGAAATGGCCATCAGTTTGGTAGAAATGAAAAAAAACATATCTGCTTTCATGAAAAGTTTACTAAAGTTGAAGGTTCACCATGCAATTTGATGCACATTTACGCCTGTTTATTAATGTTAAAGGATCACCAAGAAATTTGATGCACATTTACGCCTGTTTAGGGTTATTGAATTGTTGACCTCTAAAAATCTGACTCCGAAATGCCAAATTGACAAATTATTTTTCAATGATAGTTATCACGGCTTGAAAGACATATTGTGCTATTAACCTAGCAACTCGTCCGCGTCCACCTATATTTTTTCCAGTTGTTTGGATTTTTCTATTGTAATGATTCTCATTTGTTTTTTTTTTGGTTTATAAATATCTCGGGGGATCAATAACCCCCTCAGAGGGGCGATTTTTTGTTTGTTTTTAGGTTGGTAGGGTTTTTCTGCTTTGATTTGTATTACAGACCTTTATAGAAAGCAATACACATAGAGGTATCCGATAGACCCACAGGGTGCCCACTGGAAACCAGTAGCAGTCAATAGGCCATTCTAACGCAATATAGATTGCAGGACGGACCCAACTTTTACAAAAAAAATTTCTTTAAAATTTTTTATAAAAAACTAAATAAAATTTTTACAATAAATGTTCAAAAAAATTTTTACGAAAAATTTTCGATAAAATTTTTTTGTAAAATTTTTGCAAAAAACTTTCGACAATTTAAAAAAAATAAATTTCGATAAAATATTTACAAAATATTTTCGAAAAAATTTTTACAAAAAAATTTTCAACAAAATTTTTATAAAAAAATTTTCTGTAAAATTTTTACAAAAAATTTTCGATAAAGTTTTTACAACAAATTTTTGATAAAATTGTTAATAAAAACTTTCGATAGAATTTTTATTAAAAATTTTCGATAAAATTTTTACAAAAAATTTTTGGTCAAATGTTTCGAAAATTTTCGATAAAATTTTTACAAAAAATTTTCGATAAAATATTTACAATAAATTCTCTGTAAAATTTTTACAAAAAATCTTCGATTAAGTTTAGACCAAAAATTTTTGATAAAATTTTTTAAAAAAATTAATAATAAAATTTTTACATAAAATTTTCAATAATTTTTTTAATAAAAATTTTGAATAAAATTTTTGATAAAATTTTTATTACATCAAATTTTTGATAAATTTTTATAAAATTTTTACAAAAAATTTTCTGTAAAATTTTTACAAAGACTGGTGAAATTTTTACAAAAACTTTGGTGAAATTTTTACCAAAAATATTCGACAAAATTTTTACAAAAAGTTTTCGATAAAATTAAAAAAAAATCTATATCTATATATTATATTGGTACTAACGAAGTTGAAAGCCATAAAAATAAAAACCGAAAAATTGTGAAATTGGAAAACATAACTGAGTAAGGAAATATTTAAAATTACGCAATATAAGTTGTAGGACGGACGGCCCCAACTTTTACAAGAAAATTTTGATAAAATTTTTACAAAACACTTTCGATACAATTTTTATAAAAAACTTTCAATAAAATTTTTACAAAATATTTTCGATAAAGTTTTTACAAAATATTTTCGATAAAATGTTTACAAAATATTTTCGATAAAATGTTTACAAAATATTTTCGATAAAATTTTTACAAAATATTTTCGATAAAATTTTTACAAAATATTTTCGATAAAATGTTTACAAAATATTTTCGATAAAATTTTTACAAAATATTTTCGATAAAATTTTTACAAAATATTTTCGATAAAATTTTTGTAAAATATTTTCGATAAAATTTTTACAAAATATTTTCAATAAAATTTTTACAAAAAAAAATCTATATCTTTATATTATACATAATAATGAAGTCCAAAATCATAAGAGTAAAAACCAAAAGTATATTACTGTGAAATTGAGAAACATAACAGAGCAAGGGAATATTTAACATTACTATGGTAATGGTTATACAAGATCCGGCATGACCGAATATAGAACTCTTTATTGTTTGTTAAAGCTTTAATATTCTGTAATATCTATATATAAATAGGCAAGTGAAAAAAGTTAAAAAGCATTTTACCTGATTTAAACTCAACGTATTCGCTTGATTTTTTTTTTTTTTTTTTTTTTGTTTGATAGATTGTCAATAGAAGCAGTGCAGAATGTATTTTTTCTTTTAGATTTTTGTGTCTAAGATAGTTAAAAACAGTAAAGAATATTAGCCAATCATAAAGCCTCTTTCTCTCTTAATTTGCAAAAAAATTTGGCTTGGTAACTCCGTGAACACTCAGAAGGAAAAACTTATTTTATTTGTTCTTTCTATTCTTATTTCCATCTTTGTATGTACTTTTAAAAAATATATAAAAAGTTTAAAAAAATAATTAATATAATTCTAATGGTGTTCTTAGAATTCTATTACTTACTGTTTTTTTTGGGGAGCTTTTAAAAAATTAGGAAAAAAGTTTCCTGAAGATCTGGCCTAAGCAACCAGTGAAATGTGTATAGAAACTAGCTTCCAAACCCAAGAAATAAATTGCATTTTTATTATAAAATGTTATGGGTAATTAGCGTAATATGAAATAATTAATATTTTAATTATAAAAATTTTATAAATAAATTAAAACTTTTTGTCATATTGGACCTACAGAATCTATTACAATTACAATTATGATTAATATTTTAAAATTTATACAAAAAACAAACTACAAAATATATACTTGTCGCTATTTGTTGTTCAAGAACTAATGTAGGGATGAAAAAAAAAATGTAAAAATATATTGCTAGAATTTCTTAGGCAAAATAAAATTACTATAGTCTACATTTAGGGGCTGTTGGAATTACAGTAAGTTCAGTTTCACTTCTAATACATTATTACTGCAACAAATAAAAATAATAGTTTTGTTTAGAAACTTTAGTTTTTAATTAATATTTTTGTTTGTTTTTTTGATTCTTCTATACACACATACACAAAATTTTGAAATTAAAAAAAAAAAACACATACACACACACATTAACATTATTATTATGCAAATGCTAAATAAGTACAAGCAATTTGAAATTATTTGTGCAAATGAGTAGGAGAAAGGGATTAGAAAGACATTGCATAAAAGTGAAAGAGCAAGAGAGAAAGAGATAAAGAGCTGAGAGCTGGTGTTAGAAAAAGTATAATAATATTATGTGTTAAAAACTTTAAAATGCAGTAGCAGCAGTAACAGCAACAACAACAAATTGTTTTAAGGATTTTTGGATTTACATTTGTTTTTAATTTCAATGATAAGCAATTTTCTATGATTGTAGACCAAATACTGGCACTTACAAGGTTTTTATGTGCAAAACGAGTAATATGTAGGTGGCAAGGGAACAAGGGAAGGCAAACTTCACTGAAAAGATGAAATAAAAATGTATGCAAAAAAAAACCAATTTAATTTAATTGCAAATGTAAATGTTGTGGATAATGTAAATGACAGAATATTTATGTTGTAAATGATTTTTTTTTTGCTTGCTCGAATGCTACAACAACAAAGAATTAAGAAAAATAAAGTTTTATAAAATACATTTGAAAAATGTACATAGTTTGAAATTAAAAAAAAAACCGAATAAAAGTTTTAAGTAGATTTTTATATCCTTGACGTAAGGAAAGGGATGAATAAGAATGTTAATAAGTTCGCCTTGTGTAGCACTTAAAACAATTTTTAATAGAAACCATACAAGATATATTTAGGACTTTTGTAAATATCTAAATTGCATAATTTTCTTGTTACTTTTGTATAAGACACTCATTTAGGAAAATACCTAATTATTACCCTCGGCCTATAATTCGAATCCAGAAAATTTTATTTGTAAGTGAAATAATCCGGACTTTAGTGTTTTGGCATTCCACATCCTAATTCGTTGCTTTATTGCGCTTAAAAGAGTGATTATATAATGAAAAATTAATCTTTTTTTAACAAAGCATTATTTATTTTTATCTATACATTTAATAAAACAGTAATTCATTTCCTGTCTGTCTGTCTTTTTCTTTGTGTTCGTATCACATAAAAACTACTGGATGGATTTTAACAAAATTTTGTGAGAAGGTATTTTAATATCCTGATTCCAATATAGGATTCTTTTTTTTTCCGAAAAAATATCTTATTTCAAAGAGAAAGTGGCGAAAAAGCATTGAAAGTACGCCGATTTTTTTTTCGATTTAAATGTACTGCATACTTTAAGGCATCTTTTGTTTTTGAAAGCAGTATATTTTAACAAATGTTGCGCAACAGATCGCACTGTTTTAAAATAATCACACATTTGAATCAAGTTTATATTTGATGTGTATTTTTAATTTGTGGAATTACATTGCTACGAATATATTTTAAACACCTTTTACACAGCTTAGCAATAATTTTTAGGAATTAAGAATTTTACATAAATTTTAGAATTTTATCCAGGGATGGATAAGTAAGTAAATACATAAGAGTCTTAAAATTTGGTAAGGATTACTTTCAAAGCGTTGTGGGCACGCACACAACGTGTGTGGGCGCAGCTAGTACAAAATAATCTTAAAAACATATTAATGATAATTAAATAATCGGAAAGAAAACATTAATTTATTCAGCAAATAAATAAGCATCGCCTGAAATTAGGTCTATCTCTTTTATCAGTCTATGAAAGACCCAAAACCATTTCCCCTTCTTAGCAAGAACCGCCTATTAAAACTTTCAAAAAGTATTATATATATAGAATGGAAAACAATAGGGAGATATTAACCTTTTAAGCCACCTTCAATTATAATTGGTTTAACAATCATTTGTTAAAACTGTTAACAACAATAACTTTTTATTAACAAAAAATAACAGCCAATAATGGCTAATAAATCAACAGGCAAATACAAGCTAAATATTTTAAAAATAAAATGAACGATTGAAATGGCAGCAAATAGCAAAGTAAAACAATATTGATACAAAAAACAAAAACAATATTGATACAATAATAAAACTACAAAATTTACATTTTATGCTTAACACTGAGTCGTTTAAACAAAAAGCGTTTGAAATATAAAATAAAAAACTGCAAAACTGGCATTTAGCTGGCAGTGAACAGGCATTTTTTTACCTGTGATTTATATTAAAAACCAAACATATTTTTCAACAGTTAAATACGATTCATAAAAAACAGGGCTGGAAATAAGAAAATGCCTACAGGTGGGTCTTAGATTTCTTGTTCTATGATTTGGTGAAAATTTCCGATTAAGCAAAAAAAAAAAAAGATATAAAAAATCTGGAGTGACCTACACTCAACTTTACCATACCTCATGGAAACCGATATTTTTATCGATATATTACGTACAGAATAAGAGTTCAAAGTATATTCGAATCGAAAAAATAATTATTTTCGGTTTGAGGTGTCAAGTAAACTACACACTATACAACTTTTCCTGTCCATATATCAAATTAGCATATTGGATGTCATTTAGATATGTCAAATGGTATGACCTGCAGAGCGTTCACAAAAACAGTGGCATATACAACCCAACCGGACACTAAGGTTAGCGCGAAAAATGTAAAAATGGATTCAGTAGACCTCAAAACGTAAAGATCCGTTGATATCACGACATCGATTTTTCACTATACTATGTATGGTAAAGCATAATGAAAAGCCCTTGGTACAATGGGCATAATGTGTTACCTCTATTACTTATTTTTTTATTTTTGCAGGTGTGCAAATGCTACGATCTTATTTAATGGGCAAATTTTGGTAAATAATTAAAGTCATTATAGTTGAAATGTCAAATAAATTATTGCGGATGTCCACTCTATTCCAGTTTTCAGTACTACAACTGTACTAACGATGTTTAGATCAGGTATTGTCCTCCGTGGTACTAAAAAGTAAAATTTCTGAAATACTGTCGTCATACCTTTCAGTGAAGACCGTCGTCACTGCCTGTTAGTTTAGTACTGCTGGCCAGCGCTTTGACGGTCTTCGGAACAAATCCAATCAACTTAATACCAGTAAAATTTCTATTAGCCAACGATAACTTTACATTATCTAAGAAAACTCTGAGAGTGAAGATAATAAATGATTCTTTAGAATGTGCTCCGTACAGATATTGACAATGGAGTCATATCAGTCCAGTTGCTTTTTAGTGTTGCCAAGCCATCGCTAACAAAAGCACTATTTCTGTTTTGGCATACAAATCGCTCTAAAAAGAAGTCTCCAAGCAGCAGCTATGATTAGCATCAACACGAACGAAAGCTTCCGTGAGGTCACTTGTTGTTGAGGAAATCTATTTATTTAGTTTTGTTGAAAAGAGAGGTGGTATTCTGGCGGTGAAACCATCATAGAAAATCTAGGTAAGATCTGCTTCCTGAGGCACAAGAAATATGAATAAAAATATATTTTAATTTCTAAAATAAAAAACCGTTTTTCATTGAACTCGTAGAACCGAGAGCCCGATAGATTGTTATCTAATTTCCAATAGCGTGTGCTTCATTTTAAATCTCTCAATTCCTTCGACCTTAAGGCAAAATAAAAAACAAATTTTTAATCAAAATATTACTTGATGGTATTCTACTTGGGAAGAAACTAAGCCAATAACGCCCTCTTGTATTGCCAGTATGACTAACTGAAATTCTGTTTATATTTTATATTTTTATAAGATTTAACACAGCACTAAACTTCCCATCCCTGACATATAGACATAATTATTTGAGTTTTTTTGTTTGCACTTTGTTTTGTTTAATTTTTTTAATTTATATTTCAGTTGTCTTTAATAGATGAAGTGAAGAAAAGAGATGGTGAATTGCAGTCATGCAAGAGTAAAATAAATAATTTTTGAATTATTTAATTGTCTTATTAGCATAAAATTTAATTAAAATGATAAAATGGATTTTATATTGAAACCCCAAATAGGGAGGAGTTTCATACTAAAATATTAGGGGAGGGTCTATAATAATAAATGTTTAAAAATTTTAGATTTAAATATGAAAATGGGATGAAAATATATGTTTTAAAGTAAAAATTATTGCACTAAGATCATAAATTTTTCCGCGTTGCACACTTTGTTTTAACTAAAAAAAAGGTTTGACTAATCCTTGACATATAATAAAACCTATAACAGGGCCATTTCTGTACATGAAATATTTTTTTGAAAATTTTGTTGCTAGTAGAGATAATAATCAAAATGGAATACAAAGCAACAATTTTTACAATTTGTATCTGTCTGTGTGTGTTCGCATCACGTAAAAACTACTGCATGCATTTTAGTAAAATTTTCTGAGGAGGGAGGGAGGTACCTTAGTATCTCGGTACAAATATAGAATACTTTTTTCTCGTAAAAATTTCTTCTTTGCAAGAGAAAATAAAGCAAAAGTAGTGAAACTACGCAATTTTACAGATATAATCGTACCGCAAACTTGGCAGCACCTTTTATATTTGTCAACGAGAAATTCTAAACACTGTAAACTTTACAAGAATTTTCGAATTAAATATACATTTTAGAATTTTATATACAGTCATTTTCCTCAGAAATTAACCAGGGATGGGTACATTTATATAAAGAAAATATATAAACCAATTCTGAAGCACTACAAAAGAGTCTTAAAATTTGGCGTGAACTATTACACAGTGCAACACGGAAAAAAATAACCATATACGGACACCACTACGTGAAAAAAAAGACCCCTGTCTCCCAGTTTTGCCCAAAGTACTCCAGGTTTTTTTTATGGGCCCTCAAAGATGTGGGGCCTCGATGTCATTTTTGCAAAAAAAAATGATCATTTACTTAAGCTCATATTTTGCAAACCGTTTGAAATTTTGATATACTCTCTGAGGCAAAGTTGTAGCCCTTGTCATACAGAACAAAAATTGTTAACAAGAAAAATTCATGTTCAAGGTCAAAATCGCAAAAAACTTTAAAAATGTCAATTTTTTTACCTTTTTTCCCCTGTTCAGGTCCATAGGTAGCAAACCGTTCAAAATTCAAGGAAACAATCAACTATAAAAATGAACCCGAGATCTCAATAAACAACTTTCTAGAACATATGAACTTCCTAGGAATGATTCTTAACACCGTTTAGGTAGCGCTTAGGTAGCCGTAAAAGTGAAAAATTTCCCGAAAATTTTTTAACGGTGTTAAGAATCATTCCAATTTTTGCATAAATAAGTATCCTATATTGGAACCAGGATGCTAAGATACTCCTCACAAAATCTTGTCCATCTAGTAGTTTTTCGGTGATGCGAAAACAAATTAATAGCAGACAGACAGATAGACGGAAATGAGTTACTATTTTATTATATGTATGTATGGGTTATCTTAAAGAGTTTCAAGTGAAGTGATTGAACATACCAACATAATCCGAACGTGTCTAGGCACCTTAAATAGCACTTTCTACCTTAAAGGCAGTTTTTACTAACATATATATTTTTTTTTTTGCATTTGAACATTGTTGTTGATTTTTTTTGTCTTTTTTTGTTGTTTTTCAAATAAAATTCTCAGTGAATTTAAGTTTTAAAGTAAAAAGTGATCTTAATGAGCAATCTAGTTTTTCTAAACATGTTCAGATTGTATTGGCATGTTCACAAGAGTTGTTTAGTTTTACCGGGGCTACAATTTTCCCATATATTATTAGTCAAAATTTTAGAGTCCCTGTAAATTATGCTGAAAAAAAAATAAAAATAAATATTTTTTTTAATTTTCTTATTCAAAAAAGTGTAGGAATAAATTATTGTTTTACCATCAATTGTGAATATTGAAAATTTTTTAAACGAATCCTCAGGTACATTATTGCCAAACAAAGTTAAGCGCTATCACCTAGTTTGAAGGAGATGTGAGGCAAACACTGATAACATCTTTTATGCACTCAATGAATTTCCGACTCCTTTGAGGCCCATAAAAAAAATTTCGCCAAACTGAGTGTATATAACTATATGTAAGTAGCAGAATTGAACCTATATTATCAAGTTTGTGGTATTTGTTACACTGTGTTATCAATTAAAATTTGAACTATTAAAGCTTGCAAGCAGACAACTTTCTCATCTAAAAACATAAATTAATAGAAAGAAAAGAAATTTACAAAAAGAGAAAAAAAAAACACCATTTTAAATTTAACTTAAATTTAATATCACTTAATAAACGTTGAGTTAAAAAAATATAGAAATAAATGACTATTAAAAAAAAAGTTGCATACATTATACTCTGCTTAAGTAAAGAAAGAAAAACTAAAACTAAAAAGTGAACATTTGCATGTTTAGACATTGAAATGACCCACTTAAACCACGCATGGTTAAAGACTCAAGCAGCAAAACAACACAAAAATTAACGACTGAAAATTAAACTTTTACATTAACAATGCAAAAAAAAGAAAAAAAAAACAAATGGCTCTTATTAAAATTATCTAAGAAAAAAATATGTTGGTTTGCCTTCTTTGTTAATAAAAGATCCTCCTTCTCAGCACTTTCCACCACCTCTTTATCGATTTGCATCAATCAACTTTCTAATTGCATGAAAGAAAAGATATGCTCACTTGCAAGAAAAGATACTCACTCGACTCGTTACTTTTATACAAACATGTAAAATAATAATAATAATAATAATTGCCAATATTACATTAAGCATCTTAAGCTCTACTTAACTACTAAAGTCATAAAGAAAGACAAATTTCTTTTAAGATCTTACTCTAGGGTTGTTAATTATTCGAATTTTATTTTATTAAAATATACATAATAAACAATGAATGATTAATCCAGTTTTTGATTTTATTGGGCAATTTCTTTTAAAATATATTTTTTTACAAAAAAAAAAAAAAAATAATTACTTTGAAAAATTACAGTTGGCCTACACTTTACCATTATATTTATATATAAATATAGTGATATTTTTTATAAATATATATATTACATAAAGAATAAAAGTTCAAAGAATATTCGACTTGAAAAAAAAATTATTTGTTTTGGGATGTCATGTAAACTTCCCTATTATAACCAACTCCATATACCAAAGGCACATACAAGAATTAATTTTGATATGTCTATCGCTATGACCTGTAGAGAGTGTATATAAAGATAGTAGAATACACGGACTACCCCCTCCCGATTATGCCCGATTGTGCTTTACCATAAGCACATACTGAATTTGATTTTGATATGTCAAAAGGCAATAAACAACATTTAAGAAAAAAAAAAAAAAAAAACAAGCACCCACCCTGTAAAGAGAAAGCTAGCGCTAGTGAGCTGTGAGAAGTAAAGGCAGTAAACGCCCAAGACTAAGACTATGAAAACTGCGTTATAAAACTGAGCAAAGGCGGCCTATACAGAGCTGTGGAGCATCGACATCATGAAAGGAGGAAAGGATAATTGAGTGAGACGACCTGAATGAGCATAAAAAAGAGCCTACAAGCAGAGAAAAAATATGAATTTGAAACTTTTTAAAATTTTATTCATTAGTCCCGTTCCACACTTGCAACTTTTGTTTCTGCAACATATGTATTTGTTGTTGGGAGATTAAATAAAATATACATTAAAATATGCTGTGACTCTCTATTGTTGTTTCTTCTCTTCGACATGAAAATGGCTGTATAAAAGTATACAGTCGTCAGAAAAACAATTTTTAAAGTATTAACAAAATGTTTCAGAAACAAAAATTGGAAGTGTGGAACATGACTTAATGTTTTTTTTCTTTTGATTTCTAAATTTTTAATTTAATTTTCTAAATATATTTCCCTAAAATAATTTTCTCTGAATTACTTCTTGCGTAAATAAAAATTGAAAAAGTATTCGATTACCTTTGTATTGTTATCTAATGCATTTTTGGTATTAAAAAATAATATTTATCTATTCTATATTTATATATTCGAATCGACATCTTTATTACATAATTTTATTAATTAATTTTTTTTCTTTTCGAAATTTTTAAATTTTAAATTTTTCTAAATTTATTTCCCTGAAAAAATTTTCTCTAAATAACTTCTTGAAATAATTGAATAATTTTTATTCGAGTATTGTTATATTATTGTTATTCGATTTCACTGATGTTGAAGTCTAATGGGTCCAAACCCCATAATGATAATCCTTTATTAAATAATTTTATTCATTTATTTTCCCCTTTTTTCGATTTTCTGTTTTTAATTTAATCTTCTAAATTTATTTCCCTAAAATAATTTTCTGTGAATATCTACTTGCATAAATAAAAATTATTTGGTTCGTTTTGCATTTTTATCCAATACATTTATTTTATTACAAAAAATACCTATCTTGAAATAATCGAATAATTTTTATTCGAATATTATTGGAATGACCATCTTTTGCATAAATATACATTTACATTTTTTACATTTTACAATACATTTTGTATTTAAAAAAATATTTATCTTGAAATAATCGAATAATTTTTATTCGAATATTATTCAAATGATCACCTTTAATTACATAATTTTATTAATTAAATTTTTTTCTTTTCGAAGTTTTTAAATTTTAAAATTTCTAAATTTATTTCCCTAAAATAATTTACTCTAAATATCTTTTTGAAATAATCGAATAATTTTTATTCGAACATTGTTATATTATTGTTATTCTATTTCACTGATGTTTAAGTCTTACGGGCCCAAACCTGATAATGATCATCTCTTATTATATTTATTTATTTTATTAAAAAATATATTTCTCTTGAAATAATCGAATAATTTTTATTCGAATATTATTCGAATGATCATCTTTTATTACATAATTTTATTAATTTAATTTCTTTTTCTTTTCTGATTTTTAAGATTTTTAATTATATTTATTTATTTATTTTTCTGATGTTTAAGTCTTATGGTCCCAAACGTGATAATGATCATCTCTTATTATATTTACTTATTTTATTAAAAAATATATTTATCTTGAAATACTCGAATAATTTTTATTCGAATATTATTCGAACGATCATCTTTTATTTCATAATTTTATTAATTTAATTTCTTTTTCTTTACTGATTTTTAAATTTTTTAATTATATTTATTTATTTTTCTTAAATAATTTTCTCTAAATGACTTTCTGCACAAATAAAAATTAAATAAAAAAATATATTCGATTAGCTTTGCACTTTTAGTATCCAATACATTTATTTCATTAAAAAAAAATATTTATCTTGAAATAATCGTATAATTTTTATTCGTATATCGTTGTTATTCGACTTCACATATTTTAAAGTCTAATGGGCCCAAAGTTTATAATGATCATCGGAAATATAATTAATTAATTATTTTACTTTAGAATTTTTTTTTTAACAATTATAAAATAAATTTAACTCGTTGGTTGACAAACACAAATAAAAATTTTTTTTGCGAAAAATTGTTTGAGCGATAAACCATTGCAATGTCAGATTTCGTTTTTTAACCGTTGTTTTCCAAAACAAAGAAGTTAGAATTAAGAGCAATATATCTCTCTGATATATTCAGGTACATATATTCATATTATTAAACACTTATTTATACAATATAATACACAAAATACTTCTGCTTAAAAATTTAATTTTTTTTTTATATTGTGTGACATTAGCTTTAATGTTGCACACCGTCCAGCATTTAACCAATTTAAACCATTAATAGTATTTTGTCTATCTTTTAAGTATTCACTTACATGCAACACATTATGAATAATATTTTGATTTTTCTTCGACTACCTGCTCTCTACAATATTTGCAGTTTTCTGTGTGATGCTATTTAAAAGTGCAATGTTTGATGTTGCATGCTGCGTTGGTTAGTAGTGGCATAATGAAATTTGAAACACTTTTAAAGTTAGGTGAGATAACGATGGTGCACAAGAGGAAATTGCTTATAATAAAGTTGTAAGCAGACACATGTTTTTTAAAACTGTGTGAAAAAATATTGTAGACTAAAATAAGTAAAATAAATCACTTAGACAAAAGACAAATTGCTATTAGTTTCGAACGATTGCAGCTAAGTAAAATAAGAAATATAATTATTGATAATTAGTGTTGCCTTTTAATACTTGTAGTAATTTTTGCTATATCGTAAACACAGATTAAATTAATGAGCAATACTTTTAGCTGCAGGAAGTCCATAGTCTTTATCTTTTTTTAATGTACTCTTATAGCAAAAGTACATTTAAAGTTAGGCAACTTTTTTTAATAAGCCCTGAATTAATATTAATCATACGTCTAGTACTACAATTTTGTTAAACCATTCAATAACTTTCAAATTAAAAAAATAAAGTTAGTTCTTTAATTAATACTGACAATTTTCCACTTTCTCTATATTATAAGAAAAATTCTTAAAAAAAAAAATTCATTTATTCAAATTATTTTTCGCCTTCAACAAATATTCTAGCATATAAAATTATTATTTATTTTTTTTTATAACAATAATAATGAAATGCTAATGAATTACTCGTTGTCAGAAAATGCAAAAAAAAAAAATAAGTCCTTCATGTTTTAATTTCTGTGTATATATTTAATACTTTTTTAATACGTTTCCAAGTAAAAACCATAAGGGAGGACTAAATTTTGTCAGGATTATATATGCTTAGCCATAATGATAGCAGTTGTGTGGCATATTCATATGGCTGGCTGTGTGGCTAGCTGACAAACCATATTAAATATAAAAACTTAAATGTGTATTGTATATGCATGTGTGTATATGAGGGAGATAGTCTTGAAATTATACATACATATACATGTATAAGCAATATCATCTAATATGCATAATTTAAATAATGTAATTACGTTAAAATGTAATTGCAATTCTTGTTTTTTTTCTAGTATTTTTTTTTTAATACTTTTTATACATAGGAAGAATTATTAGTTTTATAGTGTGGAGGAAATATTTTTATAGAGATTATAAAACAAGGCGCCAGTTTTAAAACAAGCATAGATAATATCTTAATTTTTATTTATAGTCATTGCTACAAATTTTGCTTGTATATATTTAGTGAACACAAGTTTCTTGAAATATTAATGAAGAAACAAGTCACTTAAAATTGTAAAATTATAATAAATTACTCAATTATTACTATTGATTGGTATGGACTATATATCTTCTACGTATCTGGATAACATCGAACTAGGCTAAATAAAAGTTCTAAGATTTTTTGGGAAATTCTTTGGGGCAAAAAATTTAAATTTTCCAGAGAATTCTGCTAAAACCCGCGTATAATTGTTACAAAATTACATCAAGATGAAGTAAAAAAATACAAGGACATGTTAATAATTCCGAACATCTTTGGGAGAAAAGTTTAAGGTTAAAGTCCAGCGCCTTGCAAACTTTGCATTTAGTAAATTTATTAATCTAAGCATAAAATAAGGCACGTTTAATTAAAAAAATCCAAAGTAGTCTTTGTGGTATATTATATATCCTTACCTTAATACAAAAAGTCCCTAACTCGTTTTTTAATCGAATTTTTTTCGCATATTTGGAAAGATGATCTTCTAATACATATGTATAAATAAAAAATGTTAAAGCGTTAAAACGCTAGGAGAATTTATAAAAAAATTGAGTTAAAAAATAATTCGCAACTACAAAACTATAATTATTATTAAGTTTTTTCCTTCTCCTGTAAAGTAAGAAAAACGTTAGTTAGGGCCCTTCTATATTAAGGTATCGATATGTATGTATATCAAATCATAAAGAGTTACAAATAAAATTTCTAACAACCATGAATATGTTCTGCTTTAACTGGACAATCTTATTTTGTACTGAATTCAATTTAATTATAAAATTTTAAAAACAACTTTTCAAGTCGTTGCTAAGTTGTGATTGTTTATGATTTAGTGTACGTTATGTAGCCTAAGTAATGCATAAAATAATTGGCAAACAGGATATCATTATTGAAATCTTTAAAATGTATTAAAAAATTAAACTTTACAAACGTTTTTAAATAGCCTCTTAATTAATATTAATCATACGTCTCAGTTTCAAAAATTTTAAATACTAAAATATACAGCAATAGGAATAGGAATTTAAGTCATAAAATTTAAAATATCCAAAAATTCACCGAGTCCTACTTGTTTATCAAATTTAAGTTTTCTAGGTTTAATGGAAGTGTCAAAGTTTAATCTATGGTCTGGACGGCTGATCTAGATATTAAATATTCTTTTAGTGCTTTTTCTGGTAACTTACTTAACAAAATCTACCAAATTTCAGATTTTTAGCTGTAGTGATAGTTGGAGTATTAAAAATATGGCCTGGTGTTCTATCCTATATACACATTTTTCTTTGTAGATTTTTCTATTACCTTACTTACCAAGACCTCCTTGTATATTGTTTAATAAATTAAAAATAAATATTTATTAGTGAATTTAATATGATTTTTTATGAATTAAATTTTTCATATTTTAGCAATTTCGGAATTTCAATAATAGTTGTGTGGCTATAGCCGAAGAGCACAATTTTTACATCTTTATATATCGGGAAACTTGTATTGTTAAACATTCTTAATATACCTATAGGGTTCCCGTATGAAGTGTCTTTGTGTTTTCATCATTTTGTTTGACCATTTTTTGATAAAGGGGAAAAAGCAAAGAGGGGTTAAATAAAGGCATACTTTATTTTAATTATTTACTAGCTGTGTCCGCCACGTCGTGGACGTCCTGACAATATTTGGTCAATTGAAAGACTCTTACTTTTATAATGCTTTAATTATGGTTTATTAATTTTATTTATATAAAGGTACCTATCTCTCGATAAAATTCTAAAATTTGTAAAAATTCAAAAAAGTATTGTAAACCTCTGTATGTGGTGTTTAAAATATTTTAATAATAATGTAATTCCCAAAGTAAAAATACAAATTTTAATCAACTGGTGCCATCTGTTGCGTACTAGTATCTTAAATATCCCATTTTCAAAAATAAAAAGGTGAGTGGTGAAAAAGTAATCGTGTTGAAAATATCCCAGTTCTAAACCGAAAAATTTCAGCACCTTTGAACCGGAATTTGCGTTTTTCACTGTTTTTCTCGCCTTTCTCTTGGAAATAAGATATTTTAGCGGAAAAAGGTATATTGGAATCAGGACACTAAGGTACCTCCTCACAAAATTTTGTTAAAATCCATTCAGTAGTTTTTACGTGATGCGAACACAAACAATGAAGGACAGACAGACAGACGGAAATAGGTTACTATTTTATTATATGTGTAGATTTATTTATTTATTCAATAGATATCCTTACAGACTTAAAACTAAGTGTGAACCAATAATAAGTTCTTTAAAGTTTTAATTGGTAACGTAATATCTAAGTTAACACAAAGATTATTAAATAATTGCATTAATTGCATAAACGGTTCTCTGAAAATTTATATGAAAAATTAAATTTCCTGAAAGATCTGTGACGAACGGATATTAGACTATTTGCCTTATGAAAGATAAATTAAACTATTAAAAAGGGCAAGTTGGGCATTATTTAAACTGTATTATTTTCTTACTTTAGACATTTTAATAGCATTACACACTTAAAACAAAGGTTTCGTAATTAATATTAATCATACGTCTTAGTTACAAAATTTTAAAAACGATAAATTATTAAGCAAGATTTTATTTATTAGTTATCAAAATTATATCAACACATCACATAGTCTGTCAAAGAGTAGAATAATATTTGATCGGTTTTATATAAATACTTAAGACATCTCAAACTGGTGTTAGCACGTGACTCAATGATAGTAAGGTTGCAAGTAAGTTACAAATGGGTTGGCTATAATCACTAGGGATTGAAGGGGGTCAAAAAAAGAGACGCATACAAAAGTGGTCTGCTTCAATATCCCCCTTCATTAATATATAAGGCACCTCAAAATCACTGACAAATTTGACTTCCATGTTCGATTAAAAACCTCATTGTAAAGGAGTTAAAAACATGTCGACGATACTTATATTTAACGGTTTAATGGTCTGTATTAAAATATGTAACAAATATTGTCTAACAAATATTTTAACCGAACGGCTTCCACTGAAGGGTTAACATATAGGCGGCATTTTTGACAAAATATTAGAACAATTATTATAAAATCTTTAAAAGAGATTTTAAAATAAAAATGCGAAATATGAGCATATATTTTGATAACATTAATAAAAGATTTGGGTTTTAAAAATATTTTGTTCAATTGAATTTAGTGTCAAAAACTATGTTTTAACGTTTGAAATAAATAAGGCTTACAAATGTCTTACTTAAACAAGTTTTAATTAGGAATGTAATATCTACGTGAGCAAAAATATTATTAAATAACTTAATTGATTTATTATTTTTTAATTTCATAATTTAAATTTATTATTTATTATTTTATAATTTAAATTTATTATTTATTATTTTATAATTTAAATTTATTATAATTTAATTGATTTATTATTTATTAATGAACCAATAAATTGCTCTAATCTCTGAAAATGTATATGAAAAAAGTTATATTTTCTAAAAGATCTAGTTCAAGGCTATTTGCTAGTTATACATATATCAAAAATACCTTAAACTGCAAAACATAGACAGGTTAGGCATTATTTAAACTGTATTATTTTGTCACTTTAGACTTAAATTTTTTTTTTTCATAATTAATATTAATCATACGCCTTAGTTACAAAATGGGTAAAATGATAAATTATTAAGCAAGCGAAGGGAATTTTAATGTTTTAAGATTTTATTAATTTATGTATTAAAAATAAACTGACTTGGAAAATAAAATAGTGTAGAATGGCTCTTGCAGTTAGTGTACATATATAATAATTTCTTTTTATATTATATTTTGTCAAACCAAGATATATCTACTATTTATTTCTCTTCATTGTAAAGTTGTCTTTAAATATAGATATTTTACAGATATTTTACTCCCCAATTGTAACAGGATACAAGGAAATTTACAGCCAAACTATTGTACGCGAATTTCTAGTTCAAACAGTCTAAGCAAACAAATGTTAACTCTCAAACACACTAAAGCAAAACCATTCAAACACTGAGAGTCAACAAAAGAAAGAGCATATTTTTTTGTATTTCTCAAAAGAAAAGTGGTAGAAAATTTGATTTATTCCTATGTTACTATATTATGTAACATGAAAAAGGGCACAATAATGTCTTCTAACTTTTCTTTTACATGAGTGCAAAACGTATTTAAGTGTTCTGAACTCCTGCTCTAAAATAAAGTAGCAAAAAGAGAAAGAAATATAAAGAGCATTAGAAAAATAATTTTTGTTTGTTTTTCGTGAAGTACTTTTAAAATCACTAAATAACAATCAATAGTTTGCTCAAACTGAAACACTTTTTATTCATTTATTTGTTAGTTTTAGGTTTTATTTTCATTTCTACATAATTGTTATTTTTAATGGCAGTTTAATTACGTTAAATAATAATAGCAAAAGTAAGTTTGTAATATTAGCAACTGAGGGCACACTGACATAAGCATAAAGAAGAAAAAAAGAAGCTTTAGTTGCATAAAGTTGCCCTTTAACAATAGCTGTCATATGTGCAAGTGAATATCAAGTATAAGGTGAAAGAATAAATGTTTTCTAGGAGGAGTAATTGAAAATTTATTAAACAATTTTCTAAGATAAAATTAACAAAACAAAAAAATGTATAAAAACAAAGAGAAAATTCTCAGTGTAGGTTATTAAGAGTGACTTATATTTTTATAAAATTTATGCAGCTCAGTTAAGCCATGAAATATATATTCTTGACTAACTTCGTGAGCTGAGGAATAGAACCAACTTATTAATTCAGGTATTTAGTCAATCTTATTTGATTTTATAATAATAATAAATAATAAAATTTGTATTTTTAGAAGCAAAGAACTTTGCATTGGCAGCACTGTTCTTGTATTAGTAACAGCTGCTTTGACATTTCTCGATTGTTTTCATGTTAGATTGGTTTAGTAATTTAGTATGAATAAGCTCAATCCATAGCAGCAACATTTACAAATTGAAATTTATTTCGAAATTTATGGTTCAATTCATTGGGCATTTTATTGTGCTCATAATCATTATTCATTAAAGCGTTTAATTCAAGAAACTATGAATCGTTTTCGAAATAGATTTTTTTTTTTTCATTAATTTATTTAAAACAAACAAAAAGCCATTTTATCTATTTACTCTTAAAGATTATATGCATTCCAAAGACCGGCGTACAGTGTACCCAAAACAAGCGGATGATGGTATACAGTGAGTGTTCTAATGATCTAAACATGTCACTTGGACATCTTGGGCTTTATAGAGATATGTTTACTAACTCCTTCGTGCCACAATTGGAAGGCATTAGTATTACAGACATGTGGTTTCAATATGATGGTGCCACTAGTGTCACAGCTCGCGGTATAATCTCAGAAAATGGTCCTATTAATTGGACATATCGTTCATGTCATTTCACGTTCGTGTCATTTCTCTGCGGATATGTAAAGTCGAACGTCTATGCAAACAAACCAGAAACGATAGAGTACTTGGACGCGAATATTTAACACTTCAATAAAAGTGCTCTATAATTAGCGAAAAAATAAAAAGGTCCTTAAAACTTATAGCCTTAAAACTTATAGCCTTTGTGATATTGAGACATTCTGAAAGCAAATATTAATTAATATTTATCATACGTCTTAGATACAACACACAGTGGCTTAACAACCTTTTGTTTTGGAAATAATTCGGTAACTCATGAACTACTGTAGATAAATTATTGAAATTAGACAGAGGCAAAGCAGAGATGATTATGTGGACTTGCTGTCGATCGACCCCTAGTATAAAGGGCGACTTATAAGTAAGCCCCCAAATTTGGATACCTTGGTCATACATTTTATAAATGTCATAAAAAGTTTACTTATTACTTAAATTTCAAGATTTTTTAAACCCTGATAGTCCTTAAAAACATCAATAAAAAATGTGTTATCGGTTTTAGTTTGGGAGAAAATTGGCTTGAAAATATGTCGTTTTTCAATAATAAATCTTCCTTTTAACCTTTTACCCTAAAATACCATTTATATAAAAGATAGATTTTAAAGATTAAGGGAAATATAGAAAGTAACCTAACAAACCAAACTATGGCCTTTTGGCTATATTAATATAGAAGGGTTTTCCCTCGATTCCTTTTAAATATATCCACTTTTTTAAAGCATCATCTTCATTACACTATAGTGTTTCATACAACATATTATATTTTGTGTTTTTGCTTTTGTATTGTATTTTGTTGCTGCCACTACAGTTGTTAAGTTTGTCACTTAAATTGACTAATTAAAAAGAACAATACGAAATTAATTACCACACTCACTATAACAATAATAACGATAAACAACAATAGCAACAAAATAAACTCATGTTTATAGAATATACAGCAGAACGAAACAACTCAGAAACAAGAGTTTGTTATTGTATGTGTGGCCTAATAAGCAAAAGCATCATAAATGGTGTTTACTATTCAAATATTAAGTGAGGAGCACGTGAGGAGCAGAGCACAGACAAGGCCATATACTGCCACTAAATAGTGTTTGTATTGTGGCAATGAAGAGCCAAAAATAATAATGTTATATCATAGTTGTTGGTGCTACAGTGTAACCTCATGAAAAGGACTTGTTATAAAAATATTAATTTAAAATAAAATAATAGGATTAATAAACAAAAAGCGAAGAGGTCGCCGATATTAATTTATTTTTATTCTTCAGAATTTCGTAGGTTTATCTAGTTGTCAAGAGTTTAATTATTTTAGTTGCATCCAGAAGTTTCTTCCAATTTTACATCACTCATCTACACATATAATAAAATAGTAACTGATTCCCTGTCTGTCTGTCTTTTTTTGTGTTCGCATCACGTAAAAACTACTGGATGAATTTTAGCAAAATTTTGCGAGGGGGTACCTAAGTATCCTGACTCAAATATAGGATTTTTTTTTCGCAAAAATATCTTATTTCCAAGAGAAAGTTGAGAAAAACCTGTGAAAGTACGCCGGTTTTTTCCTATTTAAAGGTACTGCATATTTTAAGGCATCTTTTATTTTTGAAAGCATTATATTTAAAACAATGTTGCGCAACAGATGAAGCTGTCTTTAAATATTGAGTAACTCAATCCCTGGCTGTCTTTTACAGAGCTTTAAAATAATTTTTAGAATTTTGTAAAAAAAATTTTGAATATTATCCAGGTATGGGTACCTTTATATAAAGTAAATACATATACGTGAAGCAATATAAAAGCAGAAGTCTTAACGTGTCTCAACATGTGTAGGCACATCTAAAAAATAAGAAAAATAATACTTTATAATTTTTTTCCCAAGAAATATTTTATTTGAGTTATCCGCCTCAAACTAAGGCAAATTCTGTCATGTGGTTGCTGGTAATTTCCTGAGCTTTTTCAGCATATGTGTATTTCCTCAAATCATGCAAGAAGTCATCTTTTATAAGTAATCTTAGTGGTGGGGTGGACAAAATCCACATGGCTCCATTTAAGTGAAAGCGATTATCGAGCCATAATTACAGTATTATTTTTGACCATAAAATTGTGAATATTTACCAGTCGTTAGTGATGCAACATTCATGACTTGTTTTGTTTTACAAGTCCGGTTCGTTTTTTTTTTATATTTCTTGATATGATGAATGAATACATGTTTCAAGGCCTGTTATATGTACCTTGGAAACTTTTTCAATAACTTACGCCTCATCAAACCAATGTGATTAAAAAATCAGCGACCAAAACCTCCTTGGCCTTATGTATAATTTGTTTTTTTTTTATTTTTTTTTCCAAATGACAATCAACATTTTTAGATTGTGAAATTTGAAAAGACAGGATTCTCGAGGTTAAAGAAAGAATGATAAAAAAAAATATTTAAGAAAGAAATATTTTTGCAGTGTTCCATTCTTACAATTATTTCGTAAAACTTAAGCTATTTTCAAGGTCCAAAAGTAGCAAACCTTAGGTTTGCTGCTCCTTATGTAAAAATTCTAGCAACATTTTTTTTCTAAATTAATTCACATACATAACACTGTGAAGCTGGGAGTGAAAAAGTGAATTATAAATATGTGGCACATAGTCCCTTAGGGAGTTTGACGATCTATTGTTACTGTAAAGTACTATTATTTGTTGCTGCTGTTGCCACTTTAGGGGCAAACAAACACAATTGAGGCAAAAGTTATTGATAGTAACAGTGTTTTGAGATGTTGTGTACAAGCTGTTCATACCAACAAACAACAGTTGACTCTTTAAGTTGAACATCATGCCAAAAAAATCGCATAAAAGATTAAATGTTTGTATTAGCCATTAGAATTTATTAGAAAAATCCTAAAAAAAGTAATGACTAGAAATATAATATCTACAGAAATAAAAATAACTAATAAAATGTATTGATAAGGATTCAAAACAAAACAAATTGTGTAACAGTATTTCAAAACTTAAATCATCTTCCAAAATGATTTAAATATGTTTGAAGTTCTTCTATGCTTCAAGTTCCGTTTTATATCGTTTGGTATGATCCTGCTTTGTATTTCTTGTTTCGTATGCCAAAACCTACTTTGTTAAATTATTAGATTTAAAGTTTCGAAGTCAGATTCAGCTACTTCAAATTACACAGTGCAACACGGAAAAAATAACCATATGCGGACACCACTATGTGATAAAAGACCAAAAAAAAAAGACCCCTGTCTCCCAGTTTTGCCCAAAGTTCTCCAGGTTTTTTTTTATGGGCCCTCAAAGATGTGGGGCCTCGATGTCATTTTTGCAAAAAATGATCATTTACTCAAGCTCATATTTTGCAAACCGTTATGAATTTTGATATACTCTGTGAGGCAAAGTTGTAGCTCTTGTCATAAAGAACAAAAATTGTGAACATATAAAACCAAAAAAACTTCATCTTCAAGGTCAAAATCGCAAAAAACTTTAAAAAATTCAATTTTTTCTACCTTTTTTCCCCTGTTCAGGTCCATAGGTAGCAAACCGTTCAAAATTCAAGGAAACAATCAACTACAAAAATGAACCTAAGATCTCAATAAACAACTTTTTGGAACATATGAACTTCCTACGAATGATTCTTAACACCGTTTAGGTAGCGCTTAGGTAGCCGGGAATTTTTTCACTTTTGAATTTTTTAAAGTTTTTTGGAGGACTTTGGGCAAAACTGGGAGACAGGGGTCTTTTTTTTTGGTCTTTTATGACGTAGTGGTGTCCGTATATGGTTATTTTGCCATGACTTAAAAAATTACACAGTGTGTTTTTATTAGAGTGATTCCTAATTGCAATCAATCACTTGAAGTGCAAGGTGTTCTTTAGATCTTACATTTTCAACTTAATACGAATCTTGTTGATCCAAAAAATGGAAGGACAATTAGCGCACTCCTAAATTAAATATAAAAGTTTGAAATTTTTATTAACAACACCAAAAAAAAAAACAGAGTTCTGTTCCAAATATGGTTTGACAGGAAACCTGATAGAAATGTGATGTCCAATTTTTTTTAGTTATTGTCATGAAAGCGATCAGACATTTCGTATATTAAATATCCCAGTTACTTATGACTGAAATCATAAATTGAATAGAATTGCCCGGCTTAGACAATGTTGGAATATTTTTCTGGCAGTGCATATCAAATACACATTGTAGTCTTAATAAAAGTTTGGCTATCAGGGTTGTTGATAATATCTGGATTCTTGTAATTATTTAAGAAATTATTTATCTAGCAATTGCAGTTTGTGAGTTCCTTTTTACTTTTACGATTGATTTTTTCTATAGTCTGGGTTTTTGTGTAAATTAAAGTAAATTCTATTAATCTACCTGTGTAGCGGTCTGTCGGTTGGTCAAACTGTCTGTTAAAAGTCCGAAAAGGGTCAATAATCTTAGCAATGATCACTTTACCATAAGCTGTGTAGCTCATAATGTAATCGTATGCGCTAGTCTATCAATCTGTGGGAGGTGCGGGTTTGATTCCCGACAATCACTCTGAATTTATTCTGCAGGCAAGTAAGAAACTTCACCGATAACAAAGCAATTGTATCGATATCTTCCAAAGGTCTGAGTTCTTTTGAGTAAATCTGTTTTTATTATTTTTAAAATTTAATACCTCAACTTCTTTTGCGGAGATTTTGTTTGTGAATAGTTAATTTGGAAATATTTCTTTTCTTATTTGCATATGTTGCTAGACGCAGAAACTTACAACACTGATTTACCTTAATTAAAAAAAATAAAATAAAGTCTAAAAACAAATTACGGCATTTGATATCGATCAAAATTAAAAAAAAAATTAAACTGAAATTTTTATCGATATCGAGTCCCGCAATTTGCCCCCAGTATTAATCAGAACTACAGAAACCGTCAACAATGTAATAGTCCCTATTGTAAGAGCCTGAAAAATTCTTCAAGTGACTTATTGGGAGCGAGTTAGAATTTTTATTTCTTTTTGTGAAATAAAAAAAAGAGAAAAAAAAACGAATTTTTAAATTTTTGTTTGCAACATGTTGCTAAGATGTTTTAAAGTTTTATGGCAATTTAGCAATTTTTTTGTATTTTCATCACATAATCTTTTTATGTAAAACTGTTTTCATTAATTGTTGTCCACTTTTGGACTACTGTGGAACACAACCAGCTAATAGATGCACCGTGCGCCTATTAGTTGGTTGCTGGAAGCCATTAAAATCAGACAACTTCATTACTTAAAACGAAAGTTAAAGTGGAAAAAAGTAAACTGAAGGCATCTAAATCGAGCGGCTACAGCATAAATATGTGAATATAAGAAATTTATCCGCATGACGGGTGCCAGCGATTGCTCACTGTAGACCATAAAGCCTGGTACTCAGTTCAGTTTTTAATGCGGAATACTGTCAAATTACATACTTAAAAAATTTCTATGAAAAAGTCATGAAAAAATGTTGCAGAAGTAGGACTCTGTTTTTGCTGTGGAAAAACATTGAAATGTTTCTGGCTGTGAAATAAAGCAAAGGGGAATTCATGTGGAATTTTTCAAACAAAAGCTGATCGCTTGGCTTTTGTTAACATTTCTAAAACAATGTGATATACTTAAAAACAATAAAATCGTAAAATTCTTTCAAATCGCAAGATAGACACCACATTTTAAATGTTAAATTTTCCTTGTGAAATAATAAATGTTGCTCACCATTTTTCACAAATTCGAACAGAGTACTAGGCTTAAGTTGAAACGAATGATCACATAGAAGGAATGTTTGGCAACATTTAGGTATAATCCGAACGAGTATTTGCAACATTTTGAAATGTTGACGAAACATGGATTTATTACAGCACACCAAAGAATAAAACGGTGAGTTTTTCAAAGCAACATTCACCAAAGAAGGATGAGAAGGATGAGAAGGATCTGTCAGTTAAACAAGATCATATCCACAGTTTCTTGGGATACTCGAGGTGTTATTCACATCGATTACCACGAAAAAGGTTACAAACTTAACATCAATTATGGTTCAGAGCTTTAAGACAAATTCAATATTGATTTGAAGTAAGGTCGGGCCACATCTAGCAAAGAAAAAAGTGTTGTTATAATACACAATGCACGGATATGTACTGTCACTATGGCAATAATTTATGAATTCGGCTAGCAGCTGCTACCCTAGCCATCATAGTCTTCAGATTTTTTTCCTTCCGACCATTTTCTGTTTTCGGATCTGAAGCAGAAGCTGGGTAGGAATTTTCGGTTAAACAAATAGCGCCTTTTTTAAGGGTCCTTGAGAAATCTTATTATTTGGAGGAAATAAAAAAACTTGAAATATGATGGCCTAAATGTTTTGAGCTTACAGGAGGCTATGTTAAGATATAAAATGCTGCTTTTCCAAAAAAATTATCAAATTGAGCTTCTAAATGGCTAAATATCTTTTAGTCAGTTGAATCTTTAAGTGAAAATATGAAAATAACTTCATTTAATATCTGCAGCAGCAACTATGTCTCTGGTTTTGTATCGACAGTAAAGCTGCAATTCTGTCCTTAGCAGGTGTGTTAACCACATTAAACTCAGTCTTTAAATTTGATGGCGGAAAATCCAACAGTCACCCTTAAATGGGTGCGGGGACATGGGACTATTGTAGGCAACTGTGTTGCTGACGAACTGGCAAAGAAGGGAACTTTGCCCAACGATAGCGCCATTGACGTCTATTGTGGCATTCCCCTCTCTGCTTGGGGGCATCGAATAAATCGAGCCCTATACGATCTGGCCCATGTAAGATGGTCCAATGAGTCGACTTGTGAAATGGCGAGGAAGATCTGGCCTATACTGGATCAGAAAAAAACGGCTTTGTTATTTCGGCTGCCAAAAATTAAGCTACGCGACTTAATATCAACGATCACTCGGCATTGCCTATTGGGAACTCATGTAAGAAGAATGGGTCTCCACTACAACGATTTCTGTAGAAGTTGTCAGGATGAGGAAGGCGAGGAAACTGTCGAACACCTCCTTTGCCACTGCCCTGCTTTAGAATACCAACGCCTCCAGTACCTTGGACAAAGGTGCTTTGCAAGCCTCTTCTGTGTCTCCATATTGGAACCGAGCAGGATTAACTCCTTTCTGAGGACCAGCAGATGGATTTCTAACCAACCTCCACTTGACGAGGCATAGACAATCTCGTTAATAACCTGGCTTGACCAACCTGCCCTCCGTTGGCTACCTCCCCACATTTCTGAATCTTCTCTTTCTACCTTTAAACTGTTTGTCTGTCTGTCTGTGACTTTATCCTATGTCTTCTTTCAACGCTTTTTCTCTTTCTCTCTCTTCTATCTCTCCCTGTTTCCTCTCCTCTATTGCAGGTTACACAAAGGGACCAATACTTGCACCCAAGTGAGCTGTATTGGAGCTGCCTACTTAACCTAACCTAACTATGTCTCGATCAGAATATTCAATCTGAAGTTAATAATATTAATATTGTATTCTTTAAAATTAATCGCCTAATTTGTAAAAAAAATATTCTTTCAATTTAGAGAGTATTAAACGACCTTAAGAGTGACTTCAAAAATTTCCTTTGCATTTTCATAATATTTTTTAAAATAAAGACTATAAATGAGAGCTTTTCAGATACGCCAGAAAGAAAAGTAGTCGAGCGATGAGTAGTAGAGCTGAAACAAAAACAATTATAAATTATTAACCCTTTGGGCAATTAAAATTTATTAAAAATAAATTTGCTTTTCCTAATCCATATATTAACCTTTGAAAGTTAAGAGTTCTTTTTTTAAATAATTTTAATGGCCCTAAGACAAAATCATAGAAACATTAAAATTCTAACGTGGTCGCACCGCACCGTAAACGCCTGACTGAAAATTTTAAAATTTATTTTTAATTCTTAAAACCATTTTTTTTAATTCTCTTCTAGCCTTCAGCTAAATAACGATGTTCTATTTCTTATTACCAGTTTGTTGTTTTTGTTTTGTTTTATATGGTTGTTGTTGTATTATGTTTAATCATTATTTGTTGCAATTTGGCGTTGAATAAATGAGGCATATAGGCAACATACGAAAACGACTTATAGACTGTAACACATAAATATTTGTTAAAGTCCGAGCTTTTTAGCATTTAACTAATTATTATTATAGTTTGCTTATAGGTTCTTAGGCGATGCTGGGGATTTTGTTTTGTGGTGCCACATATTACTTGTTTCGGTGCCCCTTTACGTATTGACTTAAAAAAGAGGGGATAAGTTGCTGGGCAAAAGATAACGCAGAAGAGCAAAGAGATGCTTATCTTGTAAAGAATATATAATATGTGCAAAATTTCAGTTTATTAATGTTTAAATGCTGGCTGAATTGACTGTTTGTTTGGCTGGCTCGATGGCTCGATGGCTGGCTGGCACACTAACTGGCTAAAGTCGTTGCTGCAACATTTTATTGTCGTATGTGTGTGTGTGTGTGTGTATGTATTTTTGTTGTTTTATTTTAATTTTTTTATTTCTTTAGGAGTCTTCTTTTTTTCGTTCCATTTGTAGCACGTTTTGTTGTAATTATTATTGTTGTATACAGCTCTGTTGCTGTGTTTTGTCATGACAGCCAATTTAATGTGTGGCTTAAATGCTGTTTTAACATTGTTTTATGTTTAGTAGTGATTGTCTGTCCGTCTCTCTGTCCGACTCTCTGTTTATTTGTCCGTCTGTCCGTCTGTCCGTCTGTCCGTTCGACTTTTCATGTTTTATTTTCTTTCTTTGCATACAATTTAGCTCTGTGTGTCTCTCTATAATACGTTTAAATGTTTCTCATGCTGTTTGTTTGTTAGTGTAATTGTAGATGTTGCTGTTGCAGTTGCTGTTACTGTTGTTGTTAAAATTTCTTGTGCTTTGGTTGCATGCCTCAGTCCTCAGTGTTTAGTTGTAGCTTTCCTGCTGTAAGCTGCTTGTGGGGTCAATTAGTTTGATGTGTTACGAACAGAAAAACAGAGAGCAAAAAAAACAGTGAAAAATACTCCAATACACAAGGCTTGGAAAACGTACACACATACGTACATTGGCTCTTTTCATACTCTACAATAATTATGTTTGAAATGTAAAGCATTTAATTAGTTTTATGTTTATTAAGTATGCAAAAAAAATAAAAGAGAAATAAATTGCTAACTAAAATATATACATATGTGTGTATGTATGTGTGTAGGTAAAAAATCAAGTTTTTTTTATTTTATTTTCATTCAATACAAATTATTTTGCAAAAAGGATGAAGAAGAAAAAATTTAAAAAAAATTCTTGTTTTTAACACCTAATAAGTGGTTTCGTAAACACATCAGCTGCATGGGTAAATGAGCATGACGAGAATTTTGAATTGGCATCATTTCTGCTTAATTGATTTAGCACGATATAAAGTAAAGTAAAGGAATAGAAAAGACTAAAGATAAGCTAATTTCGAATAGTTTTTTTAAGTATTTTATAGATGTAGCCAAACTAAAAATAATTTTCAAAAACTAATTACCCTGCAGGAAATGTCAATAGTGAATCTGTACTGACTTACTATTGACACAGTCGCCAGTACTATTGTATTTATACCCCAGACAATGCTATTTACTATAGACATTTAACATGTGCATGTCATTGAAAATCCACTACTGACATTGGTACTATTGACTAGGTAGTTCTTTTGGGACCATATGTAGACATTGGAACTAGTGATTCACTAGTACATTTAAGTAATTCTAGTCTACACTTTTGGTACTTTTCTGAAATAGATTGGACAACGAAAATGCATACTTTCTTAACTTTTGTGGGTTTATTAAATAAATGACTAAAAAGTACTAATTCATAACAGTTTTCTAACATAAAATCTAAAAATCTAAATTTTTCGTATGTTAATATGAACAATTCAAGACTATGATTATAAAAAATTTAGGTTAAAATTAATTATTACGAACAATTCAATAAGATTGTTAAGAGTATGATTATAAATAATTTCAGTTAAAAAAATTTTAAAAATTAATCTTTGTTTGAAGTGTCTTCATCCATTTGTTTTCCGTTTGATTTTGCTTTGTCTCGACCTATTTGTTTAAAAAGTTTCCTTTTTTGCCGCTGAAATGGTGCTCGAAGCGTTTTATCCAAAAAGTCACTAAAAGTTGCAATAACATCTAAATAGTATGAAAAAAATAATTGTCAAAATATTACAAAACTTAAAACAAACAACAAACTGTTTACCTATTAAAACTTTAAACACATATGGATAATCACTTAATCTCATTTTTTTAATGGCTAAAATAGCGCCCAGTTCTTTTAATTTTTCCTCACTCCTACTTGGGAAAAATAAGGTTTGTAGCAACCATATTTACTTAATCTGTCTAGCAAAACTTTATACTCCGCCAGAATAGCCAGTAAGGTGTTATGCCGTTTTGATGATTTGAAACACAATTTATATTGATTTTTTGAATATATAAAATAAACATATTTTTTTCAAATATAAAAATGTAGACGATTTGTTGACAATGTCGCCAAAGAGTCACCATAATAGTTGACAAAAGTGGTGACATGGGGCAATTGCCCCAAATTTCCTTCAGGGTACACATAATCTATACACATAATAAAACAGTAACTTATATCCTGTCTGTCTGTGTTCGCATCACATAAAAACTACTTTTTTTTCATATTTTATTTATTGAATCTTCAAATATATTTTTGAACTAACAATAATAACTCATATCTTAAGCCTTTAATAATTTTGCGGGTCATCCCTCTAATGTTCGGATGAGAGAAGAACTGTCCCTCCTTCTTAGACGAATATAAACACGTTCATTTAGCATGTTGCGGACCAGCGGATTTGGATGATGTTTCAAGCTTTAAATACGTAACTGCATATTTCGCTATTTCTGATTTAACTGATGGCACGTTTAGATCTTTGTGGATGTTCGAGTTTCTTCTTCGACAGGGAGAAACTGTGATCATCCGTAAAATCTTATTTTGGCGCCTTTGGATTTTTTTGTATATTGCTAGCTGAGGCAGTGCCCCATAATTGAATGCCATAGCACCAAATTGGTTTTAAAATTCAATTGTACAATAAAAGTCCCCCCGGGGGTTCCAATTGTCACTGCAGGAATGGCAAATGCTTTGACGCGGTTCACTCGGGGAAAATAGAGGCACCAGACACTAGGGTTCCTAGAGCCTAAATCTGGAAGAAAAGGTCTGTTGTTTTATTACACGGGTCCTCTTCGAGGCACAACCAGTGCCCAAAGGACTGGTACCACGGGAATCTGTGGCCCCACAGAGAGCCTATCCTCTCTGTGACCGGTTATTGGTGAGGTCCCCTTCGGGGGTACACGTGGTGGTTGTGGTTTAAGATCGATTTACGTTGGTATGGTGCACGGTCGATCAAGTGTGCTGTTGCACTCTCAACAGACGGAGTTTGGATAGTCTTCAAACTCCTAAGCAAGAGGTTATAATGTGGATCTAGGTTTGCCTTGGAAAGGCTTGCCATATTATATAAATTGCTATTCATTATGACTGTATCACACACAAAAAGCGATTGGTGGCAATCGTAAAGTGTTGTTATACTACACAATGGGGGCGCTAGTCTACGCCTAAGTTTCACTTGGTGGTAAGACCACCGTGAGGTTAGGCCGACTAGGCAGGTACTCACGTTAATCTTGTTCCACAATTGTATAATAAAAGTTTCCAATCTAAAGCGATAGTAGAATTTGTGCCGATAAGCCAGTTTAGTTGGACTGCTTTTAACTTCATTTGTGTTAACTTTGATTCTATGTGGCGTTTCCAAGTAAGGCGCCGGTCAAGATATATGCCGAGATATTTCACCTCTAAAAGCTGAGGTATTATTTGGTTATTTATATGTATAGGGGGGGAGGGGGTGCACGATTCCCTACGCAGTGTAAAAGTTATGTGAGTACATTTTTGTTCATTGACCTTAATTTTCCATTGCTTCAACCACTTTTCTAAAATTAATATGTGGTCTTGTAAATATCGTGATGCTACTTCGGGACTTTCGTGAATGCTTAAAAGAGCTGTGTCATCAGCAAATGTCGATGTGTGGACTCGCTCCCTAGTTGGCATAACTGAAGTAAGTATACAAGAAGTATAAAATCGGCTCCAATATACGACCTTGGCGAACTCCGGCTTCAATTGGCTCAGGTGAGCTTGAAAAATTGCCTTCTTTAACAATGAATTACCGATTAGTTAAATAACTATCTAATAGCTTATATAAGTTTGCGGGCAAATTCAATTTTAACTTATATTTTAGGCCATCATGCCATCCATACCTTATCGAATGCTTTGGAAACGTCGATAAAAAGCGCAGAGCAGTATTTTTTTTTTTTTTTTTTTCTTCAAAGGTCTTCTTAATTACGTTAACTAACCTTTGAGTTTGTTCGATTGTACTATGTTTTTTTCTGAAGCCAAATTGATGGTTCGGAATACATCCTTTGTCGCTTAGAATGGGGTTCAGCTTATTTATTAACATCCTCTTAAACAGCTTATATATATTTTATTTGACATATTTGATTAATGATGATGATGATGATGTATGATTAATAATGACTTATAGGTCTGTATGTTTCAACTTTTGTGTGGTCTTTTCCTGGTTTAGGCATCATAGTTATTAACGAAACCTTCCAACCTGTAGGAAAGTACTCAAGGCGTAAAATGGCGTTAAAAATAAAAAGAATAATTTTGCGAGCTGTATAGGGCAACTTAAATAACATCTTGTTACTGGTTTTATCAAGTATTAGTATCCTGATTGAAATATATGATACTTTTTGTCTGCAAAAATATTTTATTTCTAAGAACAAGTGGAGAAAAATCAGTGAAAATACGCTAATTTTACCGTTATGCATACTTTAAGGCGGCATATTTTAGTAGGGATGAGACCCTTTTTAAAAAGTAAATAAATAAAGCATAACTGAAGTACTAATAAATTAAGCGAAGGGTCCCCTCTTTATTAAGTGTGATCAGAAAATAATTTTTTTTTTGTATTATTTTATGAAAAATTTTAATCAAACATCAACATATTATTTTAAGGCAAACTTTTTTGAAACAATTGGTATTAAAATTTTTAGAGAAGAAAACAATATAAAGGCTTTCGTGTACAGCTTCTTGAGCATTAACCACACAACAGCCAAGATTTGTTTGAGTTTTCTTTCTTTCTCAGGTGTAAAAATTTCCTATTATTCATCTGCTATCAGTTTTATGGCGTGTAACACTAACGTTAAATTTAAGTTGTCTTTAATTATGATATTTAATCAATTTACCTGTTTGTGTCATAAATTATTATTAGTTTTTGTTTTGTAATTTTTCATCTTGTGAATAAAAATTAGCCATTTCCTTTGTGGTATTATTTATGTGCAAAAACATTTTATGTTGATGGCAAATTATTTTTTGTTTTTCGTTTTAATTATATTTAATTACAGACTTTATTATTTGCGAATTAATTTTTTTTTTTTTGGGAATACGGGTATGAAAACACTTTTTTGTATTTAACAAACATCTGCTTAATTGAGTGTTGTCATAATGTTTTATTTATCATAATAAGTTTTCAGTAAAAGTGAAGAAATAAATGGTCAATTTCATGTTTTTAGTCCCAAATAAACTTTTTAAACAATTTGCCAAACCACTGGCGGCACCAAGGGGAAAATGATTGCAGGCTGAAATTATTGACATTTTAAACATTTTAATTTTAGTTTTTTTTTAGAGTCAAGGAAGTTATAAAATGCTTTGATAAAAGAGAAAATTAAAAACTCATAAATTAATCAAAAAATAAAGTAACAACAGGGGGTAATATGACAGTCTAAGAATTACAAATTTCATAAAACAGGTAATTGAAAAAGTTTGGTGTCTACAACAACTGTATTTCAATAAATAACATTGTTTAATTACTATTTAGAATTTTTAATTAATTTTTATTTTATATTGTGTCTTGGCTATAAATAAAATTTTTCTTCTTTTCGTTTTTAAAAATATTATCCGTTTAAGGTTATACTTTCCTTACCACACACTATTTGGTCATTCGATCAGTCAACGAGTTATAATATTTTATTTATTTCCGCCACAATTAAAAATACATTTTCTAATGGCAAAAATTAGTTGACAGACGTTAAGAACAGGCCACATTATTGTTATGATTACAGTGTAATGGCACAATTATACCTTTGGACTTAATACACTCAGCCAGTCAGTTAGTCACTCGCTCCCATGTCTGTGAAGGGGGTGTAGATAATTACATAATTGCGTGCAATTAATCAATAAAAATATAACACAACTTCAAGTTGAGTTTAATATCCACCAAATGTGGCAAAGACTACAGGAAATGTGTGAATGAAACATTAAAAAAAATATTAATACAAAATTACTATTACTTATTCTATATATTAAATAATGTAGAAATTAAATTAATAATTAATAAATAAAAAATAAAAAAATACACATAAAACGGCTAATTACATTTCCCTAGGGTTGCATGAATAAATTGAAATGCAAGGTTATAAACATCGTCAACGAATCATGCAATGCGTCATAAGTTTTTTATGAATAATTAACAAATAATAATTTTCTACATTTCGTTGGAAGCCCTAATTAGAATGTTTGAAAACTATAAGAAAAGCATAAATTTTTTATAATTTTTTTAAGTAAAGCCTTGTACTCTATTCGAATTGTTGAGCAACATTTAATATTTCGCTTGAAAATTTTGACGAAAGGCTAGTTGTGACAATACTGCGGTTTAGAAATAAACTATAGCTTTTATTGCCTTTAAATAGGCAACATTGTTTTAATTATGTGCCTATGGGACTTATGTAAAATACATTTTCTTTTTTTAAAGCAGATATTAGTATATTTTGTAGTTTTTTCTTTTTAATTTTCGTTAAATTTTTCCATTTTTTGGTCACAATAAACTTAAAAATAAAACTACAAATAATTAACTGACCAGATAGATGTTGGCTACAATTCCGTGCTGCTTATATCGTTTCCCTTTTGGGAAAAAATGTTGCAAGAAACTTTTTTTAGTTGTAAGAACATGCTGACAGAAACATTTCGTGACTTTTCAAAAAAATGAACAGTATACTACTTTAGCAACATTATTTCTTATATATTACGCACTAAGTTTTTTATATAAGCTTTTGACAGAATTTCGCACGAAATCATGAACAGAGTACCATGCTGAACATTAAAACATCACAGTATTTGTTTTTGTTTTTTTAGCAACATGTTGCTGTAATTATTATCACATACTTGCAAATACTCTTTTATATGACTTTTTAGCGAATACTTAAGCAGCAAGTCAATGGAAATATATAATATTATATACTATTAGCATTGTAAAATATATACATAAACTTCTAATATTCTTCATAAGGCATGGTACTCAGTTCATGATTTTGTGAGAAATGCTGTCAAAATGCCCGTATAAAGAAACTTAATGCGAAATAAGAAATAATGTTGCTGATTTACTATCCTGTTAATTTTTTGAATAGTCCGAAATGTTCCTGGCAGCTAGTTTTTTCAACTGAATAATGTTTCTTGCAACATTTCTTTTGCAACAGCAAAACAAAATGAGTAGAACATTTTTCACATGGAATTATAACCAACAGCTAGCTGATCAGTTAATGTGGTTTAAATTTTAAGTTTGCTATGTCCAAACAATTAAAAAAAAATTATAAATGTAAAAGTTTATTAAAACATGAAGAAGAAAACAAATAGTGACACAGAGAAGCTTATGTTCATATCAGCTGTAAAAAAAAGAATATATGTATATTTGGGTTAAGCCCCATAGGCCTTATAATTGAAACAATTCTGCATACTCCATTCCATTTCCATTTTTCATGCGGAATGCTGTCAATCTACATACCTAAAAAATTTGTATGAAAAAGTCATGAAAAATGTTGCAGAAGTAGTACTCTATTTTTACTGTGAACAAAAAAAAACATATGAAATGTTTCTGTCAACATTTTATCAAAGCTGTAAAATAAAGCATATGGGCATTATTTCATGCAGGATTTTTCAAACAATATCCGATCACCTGGCTTTTGATAACATTTGTCAAACAATGTGTTATACTTAAAGGCAATAATAACGTAAAATTCTTCCAAATCGCGAGATAGACACCATATTTTAAAAGTAAAATTTTCCAAGTAAGGTACAGTATTTTGTTCAGTTTTTGATGCGGAATGCTGTTTAACGACATACATTCATTTGTAAAAAATTTATAAAAAAGAAGAAAAAATGTTGCAGAAATACTCTGTTTTTTACTAGGGAAAAACATTGAAATGTTACTGGCAACATCTTATAAAAACTGCGAAATAAAGCAAATGGGCATTATTTCATTTGGAAGTTTTTATCAAACCATGTGGTATACTTAAAAACAATAAAATCTTAAAAATCTCTCAAATCGCAAGATAGACAACACATTTTAAATGTCAAATTTTCTTTGTGAAATAATAAATGTTGCTCACAATTTTTCACAAATTCAAAAGTGGTACTAGGTGCTAGAGTAATAGGCTTAAATTAATAAATGTTGCTAAACATTTTCCAGCAATTCGAACAGAGTACCAAGCTTTAAGTAAAACAAAAAATAAGTTAACAAAATAACTTATTGCAACATGTTGCTTTAAAGTGTTTCCCGTAATGTTTTTATTCTTTTTGACCGACCCAGAGTATCCTGTTGTTAATCAGACTCTTCATTCAAAAATTTGCGGCTGGACCTGCTCTCTGTTCGAATTTGTAGAAAATGTTTAGCTACATTTATTTTTATTTCACTCTGAAAGTTTGACATTTAAAATACCATGTCTCAGTGCTTGCTTCTACTAGATGGAAAGCGCGCTGTTCAAGGAGGTTATTCACCCATAGATTCCACATTAAACACGTTTATTATAATTTGTTTTTAATTTTAACTATATTGCTGCACATCTGACAAAAATTAGTTTAAAAGTTTAATAGGTCATAAAAGCTTCTCAACATATTGCCAGAAAGTATGTAACATTTTAGAACATAAAGAGCTATTAAAAAATATTAAATAAATGACTATTAATAAACAAAGATATTTTAGTTTTATTATTTTACCTTTAGCTAGCAACATGTAGGCAATAAAATTTTAATTTCTGAAACAGGCTCCGTATTTACTGTAAATCATTTTTAAATTTATTTACTTAAAATTAGTGTTTTTCACAGTTTTTATTTAAACATCTTGGCCATTTTATTACTGTAACCACTTAAAAATGACCAACTAATTTTATTTAATAGATTTCTATTGTTAGTTATTTACTTTTTATAACTACTTTTAAACCAATGCTTTCTTAAAGCATTAATTCATAATGGGTTTTTTTATTTTAGTACAGAAAAAGAAGAACATTAATAAAATAAACTTATGCATTAGAACCTGATATTGTTGCCCATGTTGCAAAAGAAAATAAAATATAAAAAGCTGCAAAAAGCATTTCCTTTAACTTTAAGAATAATATATATATTTTTTTTTTAAACAGTTTCTTCTGTTATTAAACCCTGAGGCGCTAATTCATTTATTTATGATGTTTGTTATTGTTTTTAGCAAAATGTTGCAAATGTTCTTTATTGCATTGCTGTTGTATTTAGTTGTATGTGTGTATGAGTGAATGAAATACATTATGATTTCTTATTGCTGATGTTATTTATTTGTTTATTGTGGTAAAAAAGTGGGTGTGTCTTCATATTTTTTTTTTATTTATTCTTACATTTCATACAATTAAATTCTGTTTGGCATTCGTTTATAATTTGTTCTCTTATATTTTTTATTTTTAATTTGTTATAAATTAAAATTGCAAATCGATTGGTTGAGAGGCTAAGATAGTCGTTTGAGTTTTTTTTTTTTTTTAAAGAAGTAAATTATTCTAGTGAGGTATTATGATGGCTTAAAGATATGTTTTCAAATTAGGTTTTATTTGCCAGTTCTTTTAATAAAGGAAATAGTATAGAGCTAAAATATGTTTTAAAACTAAAAGTTATATAGTAAAGTATTATTTTGCATTCATAATCATTTAAATTGTTATATTTTATAATTAAGCAACATGTTGCTTTAAATCTTCAACTTGTTTATTAAAATATTTCTAAATCAATATTGATTTGTAAAAAAATTATTGTGCAATAATTTATAAAGCCCAGTATTCTGTTCAGTTTTTCACGCAGAATACTGTCAAACCACAAACATAAAAAATATTTATGAAAAAGTCATGAAAAAAAAAAATGTTGCAAAAAGTAAGTACTCTGGTTTTACTGTGGATAAACATTGAAATGTTTCTTGCTGCTGTGAAATAAAGCAAATTTACCTTGTGAAATAATAAATGTTGCTCAACATTTTTCACAAATTCTAACATTAAACTTTTATTTAGAAGTTTAAAATAGCTTTAATCTGATATAAAAACAACATGTTGCTATACAAATCATATGTTTATCGATTTGTTTTTATAAAGCAATTTTGTCTTAAAACATACGATTACTGTTTATAAGTGGTATTAAAATTACGGGTTTTTGTTGTTAGCAAAATTTTGTACCATTTCTGCCAGAAATTTTTGTCAAATATAAGATTTTTTTATTAATTTGGTTGTTAAATGTTGCTTAATATAATTACTTTCATATCAGGAATTTGTTGCTGGTGTTAATAAATTATTCAAATTTTCCTAAAATAAATTTAGTTTTGTAATATTTAATTGTATTTCTGAATGCAAAAAAACATGCTAGAAAAGTTGTGGTAATAACTTTTTTAATAAGGTTTTAAATTATGTGCTTTAATGTTTGAAATAAGCTTCAACTTTAGCAACATGTTGCTCTAGTAAACGAAATTGTCAATCTTAATAATAATTACATTTTTATTTACTACATATTTGCAGTGAATACAATATCAATTTCTAAATGCTGGCAACATGTATCTTAAAAAATATATTGGTGAAAACAATTTTTTGATGTATTTATTAATTTTTTTTTGATTTTTTAAATTACTATTTAATTTCAATTTTATCAAATTTTTTAGTCCTAAACATTAAAAAAATATTTTTTTCTGTTTAAGGACTTTTTTTGTAAAAAATAAAAAATAAAATTTTTGTATTTTTAATTCCAGCAACATATAAATAAAATATACGATGTTGCCAATATAAAAAGTACTATTGTATTGACCAAAGTCATTTATTATTTTTGATATCAAGTTTAATTTTTTTTTTTTTTTTTGATAAATTTAAAACTTTAGCTGTAAAACTTTACTTACTCATACTTAAATAATTAATATATAAACAATCGGTTTTTGTCCCGAAACTTTTTAGTTATTGCTTTATTGTTTATCATTAATTAGCAGCAACATCTTGACAACTTGCACAAATAAGGCATTTATGTATATTTGTTATAAAACTTAACCATATGATGCATTCATCATTCCATAAGTAAAATTAAATAGGGTGCGTAAAAACATTAGGAAAAAATAAACAAAAAGGTTTCCGTTTTAACTATATTTAGCAAATTGTTTGGCAACATGTTTTAAAACTATGTTTTGTTTCTTTTTGTGTTGTTTTATGTTGAAGAATTGGAAAAAATTGACACTGAAACTTTGGTTTTAAAAAAAAAATGTTATTTAATAGCAACTGTTTTTTTTTTTAAATATGTTTCAGCAACATGTTGAGGATAGAACTTGAAGAACCAGCAAAGAACTAAAGTGATGATAATAAAAATTTAATATATGTTAATATATTATATTAATATATTTGTTAATTAGTTTCGCAACCTGCTTTTGGCTTAAAATGTTGCAGTTGCTGTTAGTCATTAAAAATGGCATGTACTACAAAAATTGCCTTTATAAAAATTTTGTTTTAAATTTGATTTGTAGTGCTTTGATTAAGAAAATAAAATTAATTATAGAAATAGATTGATTTTATTTCATTAACAATTATGGATGTCTATTGAGAGCTTTTATAAATTTCGCTGTTACTATTTTTAGGTTAACATGTAATGTAAGCAACATGTTGCCAAAAGCAAAATCAGCCAGAATAATATTTTAATAAAATATCTGTTTTTTAAATGATTATAGTAATGCTTGCAGCCTATAAACAATAAATATTTGTTTCTCGCTATTTATATATTTTTTTCTCGCTTTTTTGCAAAAATAGTAACTGCAAATGTTTGTTTATAATTTATCATAATTACAAACTTATGTACTTTTTTAATAATTTCATTTATTAAGTGACTAATGCCTCTGATACCAGCATTATAGTTTATTTTCCCATCTGTATACCCCTCTGCATTCGTAGTGTAGTTAAGTTAAAAACTAAACATTTAAAGACATTTGCAATAATGTGCTCATATGTATGTATGAATTGTAATAACTAAATGCAACAACAAATATTAATGCTACATAATTACAACAAAAATAATTCATGCGGCGAATGCCGGTCAAAAACTAGCAAAACCAGCTGCTATTAAAATACAGAAAACTATATTCAAAAGAAATCTACCAAATTAAATGAAATTCATATAAATATCACTCACTCTGTTTACAACAGCAACAACGACACAAACAAATTCAACCAAAACGAGTCACTCATTGCGAATACAAAAAAAAAGTACATTATAAAGAAACATATAAAACTAATTACAATAAAATCTAGAAAGAAAAAAAATTAATAATAAAAAAACGTTTTAGTAAGGACAAATGGCCTTTCAAAATCAACTAAACATTAACAAGATGGAAATAAACAAACGAATACAACAAAATCACAACAACGTAAAACTCCAACTTTGAAATTTTTATAACATTCATCATCGAAAGAAATACAACAACAAAAACAATAAAATCAGCAAGCAACAGGATTTAAACGCGTTTACAGCTTTAAAGAAATATACACAAGCAGACGGACTCTTAGACAGGCAGACAGACAGACAGACTTACAGGCAGAGAAGACAAAAAAAAACTTGGCAAATAAACAAAATATTGCATGCAACAGGCAAATGTTCCAAAGAGCCAACATTGTGCTCAATAAAACTCCACATAAAAAAATAATAAAAAATAAAAAAAAATTAAAACTAGCAACACATTAATGTGTTGGCCCATATTGTGTAGCCAAAGTCAACTTTACAATTATTTTGGTTTGAGGTTGCATTTGTCATAGTTGTTGTTATTGTTGTCGTTATATTCTTTTAGCCAACAAAACAACTAGAAACTATAATCAAGACTGGTTTTGCCACAAAATTAAGCCTTTATCGTTAAGTCTAAACGTACTCGTATAAATGAAAATGTTTCTTGGCTTTAACTTGATAGTGGGTGAATTGTTGCAAACACTCTAAACCGCTGAGGGGCAAGACGACGCAATAGTACATAAAAATTAAGTTCTTTTTATTAATTTGCAATTAATACCATTAATTTTGTATGTCTTTGTTGTCTTTATTTTTTCGGCATTAGTTTGGATAAGGAAAATTGCTATTTGAAGGTTATTTAAAGTTTTGGTAGACTGTTCTCTTGTTTAGCATTTGTTTGGTAGTCATAGCAACACCATATATTATAAGTGCGAAAAATTAATAAAGCGTTTACATACATTGTACTCATATACATATGCTTTCATTGATCATTAGTAAACAGGTTTTAATTTCAAAATTAACTAGCGCATAAAAAGTAAAGAATAATTGAACACCCAAAAAGGGTACATATTTTTAAGGAACATTAATTCAGAATTAATATATGTATAAAGTAAATGTTGCTAAAAAATATTGTTTTAAACCCAAGAAACTCAATCTCTTTTTTAATATTCAGAAAATATTTCTTTAAACATATTGCAAAGTTAAGTATCAGCAATATGTATCAGAGACATAATATCGGAAAAAGCATTTTGATCAGTTTTCATGCCGAATGTTGTGAAACTACATACATACAAAATGTGTATGAAAAATTCGTAAAAAATGTTGCAGAGGTAATACTCACTTTATTGCAGAAAACCATATATGATGTGTCGGGCAACATTTTAGTAAAGCTGTGACAGAAAGCAACTGGGTAATATTCTATAAGGAATTTTTCAAATCACAGCTGATCACCTGGCTTTTGTTATGATTGTTAAACAATGCTGTAAACTTAAAACAAAAAATAGTATATTTAAAAGCAATAAAATCATAGAATTCTTCCAAATCGCGAGATACACTTCACATTTTAAATATAAAAATTTTCAAGTGAATTAACAAATATTGCTCAACATTTTCCACAAACTCTAATAAATGTAGATCAACATTTTCCACAAACTCGAAAAGGCTAGTAAATTTGTGAAAAATGTATAGCAACATTTATTATTTCACAAGGAAAATTAGACAATTAAAATGTGATGTCTATCTCGAGATTTGGAAGAATTCTATGATTTTATTGCTTTTAAATATACTACATTGTTTTACAAAATCTTCCATAAAAAATTTTACAAAAAACTCCACATGAAATAATAACCATTTGATTTATTTCACAGCTTTGATAAAATGTTGAAACAAACATTTCAATGTTTTTTTTTTTTTCATGGTAAAAACAGAGTTCTACTTCTGCAACATTTTTTTATGACTTTTTCATACAAATTTTTTAAGTATGTATGTACGCATGTAGTTTGACAGCATTCTGCATAAAAAACTGAACAGAATACTACGCTTAGGGGTAGAAAAATACACTTTTAATAAGAAAGAAGGAAAAGAAAAAAACATATACATTTTATCAACATTTCTATATTTACAACATGTTGTCGAAAACACTTCTATAGGAAAATAAACATATTACTAAAATATGTAACCTGCTTCTGAAGCATGTATCATACTAATTTTACGTAGCTCCTAGCTTGTCTGCCGAAAACACCCAGAGCCACCACCCAGACGGAAAGGAACCCGCTATACCCAATCAGTCTATGTGCTGATTAATAAAAAAAATTGAAAGTAGTTAAAAAAAATTGTTATATTATTATAATCTAGCTCTGAAGGATATCACTGAATAGTATTTCTAAAAAAAAACTTTCTTAAAAATAAACATAAAGTGTGTTTCTAACATATTTTTATAAAAATGATATTAAAAAAGTATTATTTTTTAATAAATATAAACATAAACATGTGTCAATAATAAAACTGGCCAATAAATATGTTGCTAAGGTAAGTTATTTTAAATATGTAGCTGAAAAATAATAACTTAAAGATGACACTTCGTTTTTGCTCAGGGACGACGATAATACATTTTGAGGAAATACTATTGAGCGAAGAGAAGACAAAGCATATTTGCTAACATTCGACTCAAAAATTTCTTAACAAAAAATGGCAAATGAGCTGATATGCTCTGCATTGCAAAGTGCAATTCACTAGCAAATAAATGAAAAGTAATTTAGCACCTGATAAAAAAACGTGTATGATAGCAAAATCTGGGAGTGTAAGAAATAAGTCCAATAATTTCCTTAGAACTTATTACATTGTGGTATACAGAGTTAAACACATTCCACTTTGCATCGATGTCGCAGTGTATCGTAAGCACACAGCACTAGGTCTTACGAGCAC